>KB673035.1:439438-522564 GCA_000349145.1 Anopheles dirus
TCTTGACCTGTCCCGGCCGTTCGGTTGATGGAAATCGTGAGTCGATTGAATTTGTTTCCCTTTCCTGCGAGCTTACCCAGCTGCATTTTCGCCGTGACCCCGCGTGTTGCAGCTGGAGCAGGATCGTGCCCATCGTATTATCGGTCCCCGGGCGAGCGATCCGGCCCGAAGATAAATGGGCTTTTTTGTTGTTATTTGGTCCGCCTCACCATTAGAGCGCCAAGAGCGGCCGTTCGGGTGGCGTGTTGTACTAATTGATTTATTCCGTTACCGGGGTCTGCCACACTGGGGGCCTACCCCGGCCCGGATTAGATACAGGTCGTTACAGGGTGCTGAAAAAATAATCTCTCCGCTTTTTCTCCTCTCTCTTTCTTTATTCTTTTGATTGAGATATGCGTTTGAGTGAGAGCTGCGTCTGAGTGATGCCGAGCCCTTTCGAAATTTCCACTTCTGTTCCACCTTCAAATGTATGCTGTAGTTGGAGTATGTTAAGCTGTACAAATATTACGTTTAAATTAATTTAACACTGCGCGTTCGCCTCTAGCCTAATCCAAATTAGATTATGCTCGTGTGGGCCATTTAAAGCAGGGGATTAAACCACCACCCCAATCCCACACCAGCGAATGACGAATGATGGTCGCATTGGCAAACCGGCAACAAATGGTACGCCGTAAAGTTTGATCAGCGATTCAATAACTCACCGCACGGGGTCGCCTCCTGAGCGATCGTTTCCGACCGTTGATTAGACGTTTATGAATGAATCCCGCACGACGCGTTTCGCGCTGCAAAACGCACGCGCGCATGCTGCTGATCATTTCACATGATTTCTGGAGCTTTATGGCACGAATAAATCACCCGCGCGTACCTGTTGTCCTGGCGGGTACAAAACGCTTTCCTCCGCTTCTAATCGAACCGCCGGGTGAAATGGCCACCCCACCCCTCCCAGTGGGGTGCACGGTCACGACGAAAAAAGGCTCGCCGATCGCGGCACTCGCGCTTCTCGCGAGGTAATAAAAGCTTAGGAAGCGTATTTCACTGCTCTCGTAGCGGATCGGATCGACTCGTTACTCGGAGGGGTTGGCCCGGACGGCTGGATAAATCATGTGCAACTCGTTTCAACCTGCGGGACGCACCGTGCGCGATGGAAGCTGGGCAGGAGGGTCGTCACGGAGCGCGCCGTAGTTCGATTGGGAGAGCCGTGGAGCTTTATGTTGTTTTTTTTTGTGGATCCAGCCTGGTGCATGTTGGCGATCGTTCCTTGTGGGATCGTTCCATGCAACGGATGGAATAATTGTGTCAGTAAGCCGGTTGGAACCGGTTGGGACGTGCAAGTGTACAGAGTTGTTCGTTCATAAGAAAGTTGAGTGCAGCCCAATTTATAATATTTTATATATATTTACATTTAAATTGTTCAAATATAATTGTTCTTGATCGATCCTAGCTGCGTCTCCTGCTAGCTTCCAAATTTGTATAGCATTCTTCAATTTTTGATATTTTTAAAGGTCCTTTTAACAAATTTTGAAAAGCGTGTTACGATCCTATACCTTGCGAATTGATTTCCAAACTTATAATAACAATCCTAACCTAATAACGATGCGAGTATTGCTTATAATGTCTCTTAAGATACTGTTCTTATTTCTGCCCTAATTTTGACAAAAAAAACAGGGTGTGAATTACAAAACGTCAACTGCAAGGTGTAAACCATTTGTCACAACCGAAACTAAGAGTTTTTTCATGTGTATTTGTATTTTCAATGTTTTTTTTTTCAATTTGTACGCTTTTTTCTGTTTTCTATAGAAGTTCCCGATGGTGTACATTAGCTTCAAAGTTTATGGTGTATGGTGTACATTATCTTCAATCGTCAAGAAGTTACATTTTCAATGTATTTTCCGTAAAATTTTATAAAATAAAACAAAAATTCAATGCTTTTTTGTTCAATATCAAAATGGTATTTCTTTGCTCATACAGATCGATAGTATGTCATAAAAATACCAACTGCAACTAGAAGAACTTAAAAAACATCTTAAATCCAGTAAAGCATCTTCAGAGAGGAGGTTAGCCTAATATCCCTAATATGTTTGAGCTAGGATAACTTAAAACAAGAATAAAGAAGGATAACTTGAAGCAAGAAAAAATGGATTAAAATGCTAAACCGTGCAAATTTTGGTGCCGGGATAGTTGATCCTACTTAGTGTCAGTTGTACATCAGCAATGACAATTTATTCAAACCGTTTAACCTTTCGCGCGTACTGTAATGTGTATCGTAAATTGAGAGCTTAGTGGAGAAAGCCATATTTGGGTGTGAGCACGATGATAGTATAATCGGATTTGCCCACTGGAAGGCATCCGTTCCCACCGGGGCAGGTTGACTTCGGCAAAAAAAAAATGCTTGCCGACGAGTGCGAACGTTAAAAAATGACCTTTCCGTGGGGCAACATTCCATGGAACATTCCATTTCTTCTCCACCCCGAGGAGGTAGCATCCCACCGGCAACGGTCGCTTCTTGACGGGCAGATGAATTGCCCCACCCATCTGCTTCCGTATCGAATCCGCCCCGCACGCACGGAACGAAACAAATCGATCCCGACGGCGGGGCGGCCACCGTTTTCCCGCAGGTGCGAAGCAATCGAGTGTTAAACAGCATTAATTACGTGTCTTGTTGTGCGTGCGGACTCCGGACGGGCGGATTTTAATTAATGCCAGCCGCTGCGCTGCGTGCGTGCGTGCGGGCGTGAAGTTTTGCCCTGCCTTCTCGAGAATTTGGCGTTCCGCCACAGCAAATTAGCCGGACGGATTCCATGCGGGGTTAGCGAGCTTACTGTCGAACGAACGAAAAAAGAGGCAAACATGATTTATAAGGCCGCGGAACGCGCGGATTCGGGTGCGTTTCGTCGTGCGAGTGACTCTGATCCGCAAGCCGCCACCGTGCTCCGAATTGAGGTTAAGCAAGCCACTCCACACCGGCGTCACCGACGTCTCGGTTTGCGGACGTCAGATAGGCGGAGAGGCAGGCCAGTTCCTCCAGCCGTGCCAATCCAACCCGTGTTGGTGTACGTGTGGGCCGCGTCGGGACACATTGCAATTTCTGTGTCGCTACCGCAACGATCGAGTGCATCGAAGTCTGCCGCTACCGGGCCGTGGCCAGCGCTTTGTACACTGTCGGTTGGTATTAATTTTCCGTGGTAAAACATTAATTACATGCCTAATGATCAGTTTTGGGGCGGAGGGACGGTGTGCGTGCTCGGATTTAGATTGAGGAAGATCAAACGGGTTCGCATGGAAAAGGTCAACCGGAGCGTATGCTGGAGAGTTTAGGCTCTTGAAGTGGAAATTTCGCTCGATATTGCATATGTTTGTCAACAAATTCGTTGCACATGTGTTATATGGGTAATATTATGGAAATTTTGTTTTTTTTTACAACAAATGTTGTGCATTGCTAGTACAAAAAAATCAATTAAACCAATTTACATATTATCCTCAAACTTTTAAGATACTGCTAGATACATGTTTGGAGAAACCTTTTCCAATTTAAAATAACGATACACCATTGAACTTGAAAGTTTTAAGCCAAATTTAAATCTCTCACGGTTCTTTAAAAAACACATTACTTCCAAAAATTTCATTAACTTGAATCACGAAGTGTTGAAATTGCATGATTGCAGGTAAAGGTCGTTTGATGTGTTTATTCATGATATAAAATGTAGGAAACATTTGCATTATCAATGAGAAAATTGAATGCTTTTGAATATGAATAATTGAAATTTTCTAAGCCAAAAATAAACTTGGACATCTTCAGTAATCTCTGAATAAAGTAACACATTCGAATGAGAAAAGTTATAATTCGAACTGAGAGCGCAGTTTAAAAATAAAATGTCTGCAGCACTTCAGACGCATTTATTGGGTGGGTTCACACGAGTCGAACTTTTGATGACGAACCTCATGCACACTATTACTGGATAACCTTTTCTTCTTGAAACAAACTCGGCGAACTTTGCTCGACACACTAATACATTGACAAAAAAGGTTCGCAGATCGTACAAATTCGAGCAGAGTTCGACTCATGTGAACCCACCTATTGGAATTGTAATTGTAAATATTGCATATTTAAAGCGAATTACCGAGCGTGTTGCATACTTCTTAGTTTTGTTTCACATTTCAAAAATACAAGTTTTGTTTAAAAAATACAAGTTATACGTATTTTGTTGAATGTATGTGTGATTTATTACAGAATTAATGCATTTTTAAACATAAAATATCATTTCAACCTGATGCAACAAGAGTTTAGTCTGCTTAATGCGTCCTGCAATGACTGATGGACGCGATAAATCTAATGCTGTATTTTTATGGTCCGCAAAAAAGACCTCGCACACATAATTTACGATGCTATCGCTGTCTGGGTTATTACACGATAGCAAATTATTTCGTCATCATACAAATGTGATTAATTCCGTGCTCATCTGTTGCCCTGGTGCGCGCAGCAGCCCAACAAAAGGCCACGATACAAGATAGCCATAGGCAGGCCGGTATTTACCAACCGAGGTGGGCACCGAGTGGCACTTCTTATCTTCTCAATCATCACCACCACCACCACCTCCATCAGCCGGAAGCTGATCCACAGTACCACCACCACCACCAGAGTGCCGGAGCATAAGTTATGCGTGTAAATATTTGCCACCGGCGCTCGGCTCGGCTGCCCGTGCTGTTGCAGCTGTTGCAGGCGTTGTTTGGAGGATCGGATCGCGTTCTGCCACTTGGAGTGCGCACGGCAACACACGGTTGTTGTGCGCATTAAATGCACATTTATGGATTACGCGCGTTCGCTCGTGATGGAAGCGATCCCAGACGAACGTGTCCGTCCGAACGAGCGGTCGTTTCATCTTCAACACCTTTCACGAACGCTTAGGCTACAGATCGCGCGACCCAAGGAGAGCGTGAGGAATGTTGATGACGGTTGGTGGCTTTTCGTTTCCCGCAGCATCTGCACTTGGAGCTGGGCGCTTTCGAGTGTGTACAGATTATTTGTACCGGCTGGAAAGCTGAGGTGCAGCGCAAAACACCTTCGTGGAGACGCGTTTATTCAGCTGCAGCCGTGTGCACCCGCGTGGGATGCGTGGGATGCATGCCTCAATCCTCTAACAGAGGGCAGATGCTGCTCAAAACTCTCACACCCGCCTCGTTTCCACATGCAAAGTAGCGGCCATTCATAAACAGGATCGAAGCCATCGGACAAAGTACTCGAAGATAAACGGAACGCACTTCCCTGCAGCTCACGTTCCCACAGCAGGACGGAAAGGTGGCAAAAGTATCATCTGCGCGGCTAAATTGCGTTAATAATCTCTCTTTCTCTCCCGCACCACTGCATACGTTTATTTGCAAGCGAATCGAAAACGATCCTTTTGCCAGCTCGTTCCCTCGACACACTATACCCAGCACGGTGGCATGAGCGGGCTCGTTAAGCGAGCCAGTTGGCGCATTAAAGCGTGGCTGAAACGTGAAACGTGAAAACTGGTTACACAAATCGTAAAGCGCGACCCAAACAGATGGCACTGGCCGAGATCGAATTATCATCATCGATTGGGTAGCCACCGTTAAAGCCGCCGACGATCGTTCCGGACGGTTCGAAGGGGGTAATAAAAATTAATAAATTTAAATTCAATCGCCCATTTCCGGGGGCGGTGTCGGTGGTGGGTTTGGCTAGTATTGTTTGTCGTACGCGCTAGTATTTTGGAGCATTTTTTAAATCTTTTTAAGCGCAGAAAACTCTCTCTTGTTCGCAACAATTCGGAGTATTAAGTTCGAATTTTTTGCCTGTTATAGCCTGTTCACAAACCAGGAACCATATTCGGTCGTAAACAACCTTCCTGCATCGCGTGTGTGTGCCGCGTGCACCCTTAATGGACGTGATTTGATCGCATTTTGATGCATCTCTTCCGATCGTAAATGAGAGCGAAATTAAACGATTTACGTACCGCCACTAAATCAACACGTCACGAAATGGCGGCCGCCGCCGGAGCACTGGAGGCGGCCTGCCGCCTAGAATAGATACGAACTAAACCCCTCCGTCTGCATTCGAGTGGCATGTGGTTGAGGGAAATGAAAAATCGTGCCGATTGCGCAGCATTCGAAGGTTTTTGTGTTGCCTTTTCCCTTTACGAAACGCTAACCGATTCCGCACGAATCAAAACGGAGCGAGTTGAGAGTTGAGGTGACTGCCCAAAGTCACGCAACGACCGCTCCTAGGGCCGGACTTCGGTCTAGTCCACAACCCTTCTGGGGGCGCAATCTCCGCTTCGAACGCTTATCGAACGCGAACGCGTCAAGGAACCCGTACGCCGGTATGCATTACCGGTTTGGATTGGATGCACTTCATTGCGAGTTTGCATGTCGGGTTTTCCAACCAGTGTCGGCGAACGTGCGAATGCCCGGGCGCCTTTTTGGCGTGTGACCGGCGCGTCAAAATCGAATCAAACCAGGATCCCGAGCGCAGGAGATGCGCGCCCGTTAACTGCACTTTAATTGCTGTGGCGGCAGCGTCTGATAAGTGTTTCTAGCACCTTGAGTGCCCGTGAGGATGTTGCTGGCATTTGTGCAGTGACTAACAAGCTGCTAATTACAAGGTGCGCGGTATCGCGCGGAGGCCCTAACTCATCCATCAATCGTCACCGGGAGGGTGCGTTTGGGTGATGGCATCGGTGACAACCACCGGGGCAAATGCTTTTTGCAGATGTTTCGATACATCTTGCATGATAAGATCCGAGTTGGAAAATAGTATTTGACACGTCATTCACCGGTGACTGTCAGTGAACTCCATGCTTAGGACACGTCAGCCACCAGTGGCTAATAGTCTCCATGCTATTGCTATGACTATGTTTACAATAGTTACATCATACAATAACCTGAACCTGAGACTCAAGCAATAGCTTGAACTTGAGAATATTGTGTGGCCATGTTTGAAATTGAAAATGAATGTTTAATGCATGTCATGAACCCCATAATACCACATATTATCGCTTATTCAATTTTAGCCCACAAAAAGCAGCTCATCTTGTTTTGGTCATTAGCAGCATTTTTTGGAGCGAATGAAACGCGAAACAACACGAAAACGAGAACGCGTGTTGTTAAAAGCCTCACATTCCGAACCCGTTTCATGGTGATTGATAATTTTCTTCGCCAAACATTACACACACTCGCACGGGTTTTCTTCGTTTTGTAAAGATAAGAGGAGCACGAGAAGGATGAGTACCGAACCTTCAGAACAGCCCCAGGAGAAATGGATAAAGTCATTATTGGCGTGTTCTGGGCCGTGCGCTGGAGATCCGACTGCGTATGTGTGAGGTCCGTCTTTTCGTCTCTCCAAGTCGGAAAGAATCAATAACCTCACTCCACGCGGTCCCAGCACTCGCAGTCATAATTTGCATGCCGACAGCTCTCTTATCGGACGCTGGTGCGGGATGTAAATCCCGAAAAAACTTGGTCGAACGCCGCTCCCGGCGGACATTGATCTTGTCAGCGGTGCTGCGGTACACACGGACAACACTCTCGTGGGGGAGAGAGATGGTGAACACGCAAAAAAAAGGCATCGGACATTGCGTTGGTCCACGAGCTGATGCCGATGACGATAATGATAGGGAGATAAGCGGGCAGTCTGTTTAAAAAATAATTTTCCCTCGATAAGATACACGATGGTGATGTTGGTGCAGAATGCGCTGTAAAGTAGAAGATCGATACCGGGACGAGCTGTTGCGGGAAAATGATGATGGAGGTACCGCATGTCCCGGGCCCGGAACAATGTGCTATAATTTGCTCCATATTTTTTACGGTGTTTACATTGCACCCTCTCGCTTAGCCTGTTTCGTTCGTTTTGCTCGTGTTTTTCGTTACATTTCAGAAAATATTCTTGACGGTGAACCTTCGCAGGAGATGCAGCAGAACCTTGCAAGAGTCTGTGGGAGTAATTCGAACGCCGCGATCTAGCGATCGAGTATTAGAAGAAGAGGTCCCTCAATAGGATCAAAGTTGAATAAAGTTCTCCAAAACCTATTTCAAGTTAAGGCCCACTCTCCACTTCATGTATTAACTCGTTCGTAAGACACATTCTTTGTCGAATAATTTCACCATCAACGACTCAATTTCAGCCAAACGATACCTCGCTGTCGTCACACATTCCACACGGTTGACAGTGTTGCCTTCTCGCTCGGCAAAAGGACCCAAAATCTGCATCGCTCTCTTCTTCGCGCAGATCGCAACGAAAAATGGGCGCACGGGCAAAGCATCCCGCTGGAATGCTCCGATAGTGGTTATTATATTTACTTTGAGCATATCATTAAACGACATTATAAACGACTTGTGCGATGATTTATGCCCGCTCGCCACGCTGCGCTCACTTCCTCCAACTCTCGTTCGTACAATGCATTCCGGGGCGGTTGCGTCAGTGCCTGGGTTCCTGCAAATAGGAAACAAATTTGCCAGCACGCCATCCCATCCGGCATTGGTGGTGGGCTCGGATCGATCGGATCCGAGGCGGAGATCGGCCGTTTTTCTTCGCGCTGGAATCGCGGGCTGGGAAGATCGCAACCACGAGACTATGCTAATCATCGGCCCTTCCGTATCCAAAGACATTGCGAATGGCGCTTGCAGAAGGCGAGTGTTGCGAAATTTCTAGCCGGAAGACAGCAACAGCAAGGGTGTGTCAGGTCGTAGGGATAGAACCCATCCAATCGATCGCTTGATTGAACGAGTCATGCACAGACACACACATCCCCCGAGGATATTGCAGAAGGGCTTGGTGTGGCGATCAACCCGGCGAGATGCCCCGCTCGGTCAACATATCGCGCACCGATCGCTATAATTCAAATTTAACGCGCCTCACCACCGCATCGCATCGTGTGCGCCGGAATTTATGGGCGAAGTAACAAGATTTATGTCGAGCCCGGGCGACGAGCTATAATAGAGATGTTACAATCGATCGGATCGTGTGGCCCTAAAAGATACCTGACACCTTCATCGTTTACGACTTCTGATCCATTGCCGTGCCCGTCGCGATATGGTGAAACCGCGTGTCAATTAGAGCAAAACTTCCTTTCCGGGTGACATGTTGCCACAAACTGCCCACGCAGGCTCGAAATTGAGTCATAACCTCGCTTTGTGTCGCGACCGCTAGTTGGTCCGTTCGTGGCCACTACCCGGGCCGTATTGCCCACCATATCCGGCGCGGTCTTACTTTGACACCCATACCGCACCTGAGCGAATCGAGCTCCACTACACCCGTCCTGTCATTCGATTTCGATCGCCGCGGACTCGAGACGAAACATCGGTGATCGATCCTTTCGTGGATCTATGGATCGGGTTTGGCATAGTGGCACGTTTCGGAGATCAATTCTCACGTACACGGTTCAGTGCGCCCACACGTTTGTGTGCTAGTTTTTGGAACGGAAATCGAGTTTTCTCACCTCACCAACATTGGCGATCGCCAACTACCAACGTGTTCTCTGCGGTACTGATCATGGGCATGTCGATATGGTCTTAAGTTATGACATTTCGGTGGAGGCACCCGAGAAGAAATTGGTTCGAAATCTAGAGCGAAGGTGTTAGTTGTGTTCACGCCAAATAGACTTCAAAGTCGTCAAGTTTTATTGTGTTGGATATACTAGATCTATCTATTTCAAACATCTCGGAGCAATAAGATTGATTGAACTGGTGAATCTGTCAGTAGTTTCTAATGTCCAGGATTTGAGAGACCGAAAGAAATAGTCGACAGATTGTGATTTGATGTGGACTGAGTGTCTTTTCGTGGCATTCTATAAGCTTTAACCTTACATGATTGTACTATCTCCCAATTTTAACAGATCAAACTATTTTCAAAATAAGACTCGAATACTTTCAATTTCGATTTTCGTTTCCGACATTCCAACATTGACATCCAACGAATTAGGAACCTCACACCGATAGAAAAAAGTGATAATAGGCTGATATTTATATACGGCTCTATTTCAACCGTCCATAACACCGTCACTGAACAAATCTTCCGCTCACAATGATCGATGTCTGGCTTCAAAAATTCGGGTGAAATTCTATCCCAAATAGCCGCCCGGGTGAAAGTGAAAACAAGCGAGCCGTAACAGAAAACACACGGTTCGAAGGACCAAACTTCCGATTGTTAACATTATACGGACTCGTCGAGCGACGAGACTCGCTAATCGATCGCCGTCCAACCTATTCGGCCCGGGAGAGGGCGATTCCCACCGCATTCACGTCCCACGCACGCGGTGTCTCGGTTGTGCAGCAGATTTCACTAATAAAAAAAACTGCATTCATTCATAAAGCCTTCCACGCTCGCTGCCTCCCGTGAGGAAGGGCCCAGGCGGAGGGTTTTGTCAATGAATCAAGCCAGCCTCGTAGGAGCCCACTGTATCGGACACCCGTTCGCCCCCAACCGGAGCCACCCCTGCTCTCGCCTGCGAGTCCTCCAATTTCCAAAGACACAGAGCCACCGAGGTGAAAAAAAGCCCGAAAACAAATCGCTTGCCCGGTTGCAAGCGCTGTGGCTGTTTTTTTTTTTGCTTCGCCCAGCCGCGTCGGAACTGGGTCTCGTTTTAATGATGCGTGGGCCGGGCGGACGGGCGCGCGCGCGCGCGCGCTCGTGTGTGTAAGGTGGTTTCCGAGACGGCGGTAGAGTTGGGTTTGAATTTTTCGTACAGTTTTTTTCCTCCGCCGGGCTCGAACAACCGAACCCACGGAGCCTCGAGGGAAGCATGAGTCGCATGTTTATTTCTGTGTTTTATTTCAATTTTTATTCGCGTTTGTGTGTATATGTCGCGTTACTTGTCCATTTGGCTTCATTCCGCACAGGACAGGTTCACCTGAGGACCAACAGTCTGCCGCGGACTTTGTAGCGTGTGGGCGAGGGGTAGGTAATTGGGAGGGGGGCGGGAGGTTTCCAGTGGGTGGTATGTATTGCACAACACGCGAAGCCCATTCATAAACTGTCATCGGTGAGTTGCCGAGAGGCAGGAATGGAAGTTGCAAAGGAGCATTTCTTGGAAGAAGAGATGCATTTATTTACTTATTTATTGCTTTCTACTATTTATATCCTCTACCATAAAACTTCCCTTTTTAATAGTTGTTTTGTTAATTTATATGTTTTTGTTGGATGTTCTCAGCGTTTTATTGTACGTAAAATGACTTTCGTTCCTTAGATGTAGTTTAAAAATGGTTAAATTGGAAGGCATCTTTTTTAAGCTTATACCAACATGTTTTTCGCGATTTCAAGGATATTTTAGACAGAGATTTCAAAAATCCTCCCTCAACGCAAGTCACGCACTGAAATGAACACCCCTAACTGGCGAGCTCTTCATGATCATGATCAGAGATGAACCACGGTGAGTTCTTCGTACGCTCTCAGCGCTCAGTAAGATCTCTCCCCCTTTGCAATCTTCGCGCAACAAACATGCTCCACCGGAGCGTATATAGGGCCCCCCCAAAAAACAAACCAGCTGAGCGAGAAGCCTCACTTCTTCTCAACCGCTCGCAGCATAAGCTCTCTCGCTCACCGTTGCCCCCAGCGAAAAGGGAACTCATCTCGCGCGCGACCGCTCACACAATCAACCCCTAAGTCAACCGACCGGGTGCGGGTGAGTCGTTCGGTTAACCTGGCCGCGAGTGCACGTGTTTGCTGAGTTTGAGGAAGCTCGCGCAACGGTTGTCTTTGCGCAGGAAGACGAGAAGAGCTGCGTGGAGACGAAACCTTAGAGAGAAAAAAAAAAACCACACCAAGTTATAATCCAACCGGTGGAGGATCGCCCCTTATCGCGCTTAATTCTGTGGCCCCGATTGGCGTGTCCGTCCGTTCGTGAGTGGAGCGTAAGTAACGTGATATTGTGACACTAAGTCCTGGCGGTGTAAGGCGCTTCTTATAGTGATTGTGAGCGTGTCTGTTTGCTCGCTGAAGTTAGTTTAAAAAGTGTTGCGGTAAATTAAATCGATTGCGTCTGAAGAGGCTTGAAGCTGCTCGCCACAACACAGCAAGTGCTGCCGAAGTCGAGATTTAAGGCGAGCTGCAAAACTCATCTTCCCTCGCGCGTGTGCAGAAGGAATTTCGTTCGTTCGAGCGTTTTTTTTCTTCCTGGGAAACCTTAAAAAAAGCCCTCGAGTCGGGCCGGCATTCGGCATCCCATCGTGGTCGTTGTCGGCGTCGTCGTCGTCATCATCACCACGACATACACTCGGGGGCAACCTGTGCAGCTTCCAGCAGGCAGCCAGCGGACGCGCAGAAGCAACAAAACGTACCCCGCGGCACCGAAGAAATATGATTTTCTGATTGATGCTTCCTTCTCGTCTCAAATGTGGTTCAAAGGTGGTCCTTTCGGGGGGGCTTCCAAGCCTCCGTGCGCGTGTGAGTGTGCGCGTGTTGATACGGAAAGCATAGCCAAAAATGAGCTCGACGCAAAATACCGGCGTGCGCGTG
The DNA here is from genome assembly GCA_000349145.1 of Anopheles dirus. NCBI lineage: Eukaryota > Metazoa > Arthropoda > Insecta > Diptera > Culicidae > Anopheles > Anopheles dirus. The sequence continues at coordinate 451,902 of KB673035.1, forward strand.
TGTGTTTGTGTGCAGCTGGAAGTGATCCACGCGAGTGGGAAGGTCAAGGAAGAAAGGCGGTGTTGAGCAGCCAACAAGAAAAAAAAGCGATTAAAATCAAGTGTCTCCGCAATGTTGAGAAGTGGCGTGCGCGTGTGTGGTTGTGCTGATGCTGAGTAAAAAGCATTAAATTGTTTTCGTTTCGTTTTGCGGTAATGAAGTAAATCCTTCTGCCGCACTACCTTTTATCAGCAAGAATAATGTTATTTTAAGCTTTTGCCCCGTGGTGGAAAAGAAACGAAATGAAGATTATTCACTTACTTTACAGTCTCACCGATTGGTGAGTGAAAATTGCGCCTGTGAAAAATCGCTTGCCTTTCGCTGTTTGGCAATCGAAGCAAGGGCACAAAAGAAAGCTTCAGTGCGTGAAGAAGCGCTCAGCGGCTGGAGAAAAAACAACACAATTACTTGAAGCAATACCGAACAGGATTACACCAGGGCCGGCTATCAGCTCCGGTGGTAGTAAAATTGAAACATAAACCAAACAAAAATTACAGGCCCGGGTTCGGCGCGCCGCCGTAATGAAGAAACTAAAACGCCCCGCGTTTCTTTACGCCGTTGATTGTTTTTGGAGTGCGTTTTTTTTTCGGGGTTTTATTTTCCAGCGGAAGAACGGCGCACGCGTGAAACGCGGTGGAGAGGAGACATATCGTTAAATAACGTAATCAACAGATGCTGCGAAACGTGATACACGGGCAAATATTTCGCGCGTTTGGCTTTTACGTCTGTGTTGGAGATAAGCGCGCTGCGACCCAGGGCAACAGAACAGAACAGTGCGCTCATACGTGATGAATTTATCGCGCGAAACGCGTTCGCGGAAGTCGCCCCCGGTTTGTCTGTAGGCTTGGAGGGAAGAAGAATGCAGAACATGGTTCAATTAATAGTATGATTGATTGGAACGCGTATTGTCTCTCGGCGTATGTTGGTTCGGCTGGGTACAAGAAGACTTATCAGTTAAATTCGATACTTTCAACCCAAGGGGTACGCTGGTATTCGCTCTAATCTGATGGTAAAATTCGGCGTACTCACAACGTGACAGAACGCGCTCCCAAGAGCAGCCACGGGCGCGTCGAAAGTAGGCTTTCGATTGGCAAAAAAATAAAAATAAAATCGATAAGATAACCGCGTGGTCAACAGTACACAAAAAAGAAACCGGGCTAAAGAAATATTCACCATATGATCGAAGAGGGAGTGGTGGCCGCACCGAACCAGGGGAAGGCAATGCCGAACTGTTTAGCTGATTTTATCCGGATGGCGAAATAATTTTAGAATTTTTCTTTGTAATATCTACATTGATCAGTTTTGCGAAACATCCTTATTTTCTTCACATTGCATTCCAAATGTGGTTATTATAGAGTTTCAATATGATGTACGCAATGTTACGCAAGTAGAGTCTCTGTACGACTAAATAGATTTCGAGAAGGCAAATCCTCCCAGTGTAAAACTTAAATAACAAAATATCGGTACACCTGAGATAGTATAAGTACATAATAATTAAAAGAACATTGGACTTTCTACATTAGAAAAAAATCCTTAAAATTGTTTTCTTTCTTATTAGCATACTTAAATGTATTGTATTGTATGAAATTTTAATTCATTTTTCTCTTGGTGAACCTAGTGAATACATAGTGAATTCTTAGTAAATACATAAAACTCTGCACAAGATTGAATAGCTTTGATACCGATTAGAAATCGTTAAAAATTGATAAAAAATCAAAATAATAATATAATAAATACATTCATAATCACTGTTTGATACTTGTGCTGTATTTTAATTATATCTTCAAAAATATTGTCTGAATCTTTGAAGTTTTTGAATGAAGATTTTGTTATACTAATAAAAATAAACAAAATTTCCATGACCCAATTTAAGGTATGTGCTCCGGCATCTGTTTTTTTTCTACTATCGGATCCTTTTCTGAAACAAAGATTGCCGAACCCTGCATTAGGCGACGGCCGGTTCGGAGCCAGTAGCCGGATAGGATGTAACAAAAACTAAACTCCAATCCACCCGCCCTACCTCACAGCGCACACAGCATTGCGGTGAGCATTTCAGCATCTTTTGAACCGCTTAATTATGCTCGCGCCGTGCCACTCCTTTGCGCTCCGCTCCTGGGGCTCGGATAGGTTAGAATGGTGCAGAATTTGGAGCACGGACGGATGGATGGACGCGAGCCACTGTCTAGGCTCACGGTTGTCGGCGAGGAAAACCCTTCCATTCGGTTGGGTTGGACGAAATAAAAAAAAAACGAATGAACAGAGGACACACACCTATACACACGGAGAGCAAAAAAAAAACCTAGCAATTGCCGAAGAGGAGCCAGGCGTGAAGAAACAAAGCGCGCAACAGGAACGGACGGAGGGTCCACAATCTAGCCCACCGGTCGAATCGCTCCGAAACTCGGGCACGATGATGATCGAAGGGTGCACATTAAATCATAATACATAAATTATGTATTGTGTACCGTTTGAGGTCGCACAGGCGAAGAGGAGAAGAGGTGGTCTCCGACAAAAAGCAAGAACGAAGGAAAGAAAGCAACAGACCGGAGCTCTGTTGCGGGCGGTCCAAAAATCGCCACCACGCGTTCGATGAAGATCGATTGGGATATTTCTTGGGTTTGTGTTTTTGCCTGTCCCTCCTTGTGCTTTTGGATGTTTGATTTCGTTTCTCCTTTGTGGTGGTGGTTTTGGTATTTTTTTTTTGTGTAATAAAAAAACACTAAAGAAAGCATGGAAAAATATTATTACGAATTGATCATGATCATGCTCGGTTCATTAGCCGCTAGTGTTCTGCGCTATGCGTTTGATTGCATAATTATACGTATTTTGGTGAGATGCAATGCGCTCGTAATTGAATGGTTTTTTTCTCTGAGGTATAAAGATAAAGATTTTCGAAATTTGATTATTTTTAAACAATTTTTCACGAAATTTTTTAACAGAATTTTTGTTAAAATGAAAAAAAAACACATGTGCTTTCCTTTTCAAATTCCCAATTTTGACACTGCTAACCGTACAATTAAAGACTATAATAAAAAAAAAAAGATTATCACAACATTTAAAATTTTCTTCGAGTGGATATGTCGATAATGTTCAATATTATCACTCCGACGGAAACCCTCTATAAAGATAATAGGAAGACTGGTTAAAAAAATCATTTTTACGATTTTCCCGCCGAAACCCACTTCCATCCCAAGTAGTTATCTTCCACACGCTTTGGTCCCTCCCTTTTATCTAACCTTCCACACCCAGAGCGGCAGAAGGATCGAGACAGAGAGAGAGAGAGAGAAAAAACCACCACCACCGCGGTGGGTTATTACATCAAATTAGTGCCAAAGTACACTTACCGCTTGCCGCAGCCGTGGCCAGCAAAGGGCCACAGCTGAAGTTTCCGGCGCAAGGGGCAGCGCTCCAAAACCAAAACCAAAAAAAAAAAGTGCCGACAAATCACTTCCCACATTCAACTCGGGCGGTGAAATTACGCCGTCGGATGGGCGCGCGGGATCGCCGCCGTTGATGATGCTTTATGTTTGATGTTTTATTGGTCCGAACGGGGGTGGCAGGCAGAGATGTGGCTCTCCCCGAAGCGTACGCGCCATGATTTAATTAAACGAAAAATCAAGTAAACAAATATCCGATCCGCGTGTTCGTAAATCAAACTTTCTTCCGATGGCGCAACCGTTAGTGTGCGCTGTGTTTGTTTGATGCAGGGCCGAGCTTCTCTCTCTCTCTCTCTCTCTCTCTCTCTCTCTCTCTCTCTCTCTCTGTCTCTCTAAATAATTGCGCGATTTCAACGCCGGTGGTAGCTCGCATTTTGAAGACTCGACAATCGTCAAAAATGTAAATGTGAACCGCGATGGTTTGGATTGGTGTGTTTTGTTCGTCGGCGCAAAGAAATGTGCTGAGACAGTGGGTTGGCCGGGTGCGATACCGGTACCGAAAACGGGGACCATTAGCGGCAGTCCGGGGCAGTAATTAATGTTTACCGTAATGTACGCGGTGCCGCTTGGAGGAGGTTAAGTGGGAACTGGTAAACAAGGATGAACGCCAGACTTTGATGCGAACATTGTTTAGTGAAGCGTGAGAGGATGCGACTGAGAGTGTTCGTTTATAGCACATTCTGATACAGAATGGATCAAAGAGCGATCTAAATTGAAGTTCTTGCAAAATTTTTAGACCCAATACAAAACACTAAACTATCGACACTTTAAAAATGCAGTTTTCATCTTGAAGAATGCTTTCCAAAACCAGAAAAATCTTATCAAACAAGATAAAGTTTATTGCGAAACACACACCATCAGCAAACTGCGATAAGCGCTTTATTTGTAGGAATTAACATCTAATTTATGGCTGAAGAAATAATGCCCAAAGCGTCAAAAGCAGACTTTCGGGGAATGTTTCAACCATCTGCTAGGAGACTCCGGGGTACTCCCTGTGTCGGCGTAAATCCGCGAGGCGCTTCCGAAGCTTATCAGCTAACAACCCTTTATCAGTCGCGAGCTATACGTCAGCCGCCCTCGTTCGAAGTAAAAGACCTTCAGGGAGCCTCGACTGCTCAATCACCGCCTGTCTACCGTGACCGTTCCCTGTGGACACATTATGTCATACATTGTGCAGGTATCCAACGATTACAATGCTTTTTTGTTCTAGTGCTTGTGCGAAAAGCGCGTGTTGTAGTGCATCCAGCTGATAACAGCTCGGTGAAGTGTAATTCTGTGTATCTGGGTGTTTATTTCCGTCCCAAGCAATGAGTTGTTGATGGCAGATAGACCATCTCGACGCGAGTGATCGTAGAGTGATTTCGGTCGGTGGAAGCGAAGTATGTGTTCCCAGCGGTAGGAAGATGCGCCATGGGAGGAACAGCCTCGAGCGAATAAGATGATGGACGAACGAGCCGCAGCGAACAGCCATCAGCAGCAGCAACAGCACCAAAACCACCACCACCACCTACAAGAGTATGAGACCGTCCGCGAGTGCCGGCCATGCTACTTGGTGCTCTGTCGCACGATCCTCACCGTCTCGGTGCTCAGCCTGCTGACGATCGGGCTGTACGTTGGCTCGAACAGCGTGCACCTGGTGTCGGGTCAGTCGGTCGTGGACGATTCGGCGGCGCCGTATGTGGCGATCCGCGAACGGCGCGATGCCGACGCCGGTCCTCCGGGACGATGGGAGCAACCGGACGCGGCCGGACCGGTGGTGAGTCCCGCGAAGCAGCCACAGTCGCGCCGACCGCGCAAGAGACCAAAGTTACCAAAGAAAGCTACGAGCCCGGTGTACAAGACGCACGGCAACGAGAGCACCGAGTACATCTACATCGACACCGGGGTGGAGCACCACCATCAGCACTACCACCCGAACGTGTCCGACAACGGGGAGTTTTACCAGCTGGGCGAGAACGTGCTGCAGCACCACCCGAACGGTGGCACCACGATCGAGAGCGTCCTGCACGTGCGACGGTACAAATGCTTTAAGCATCCTCATATGCACATGCGAGGTGAGTTGGGGAGATAGGGCGGCTGTCTGATTTCAGGAGTTTGGTGGACACTGGTGACGAGTTATGATCAATATCCCAATATCCAATAGGTAGTCCATAAGCTTTAGAGTGATGAAGATGACTTCACACCACCACGATGTTTTTGAACACCATGATCACCAGGCACAACTCAAAGTTTTAAGCTTCTTCTGGTCCATTGTCGAGACAACGAGTCCCATCACTAGGGTGGAGATACCTATAGCAGAACTGTTTCCTGCATTATTTCACAGCATCCATATGGATATTAAATTTATTTGACATTGCGTTCTCCAAACATCCATTTAGAAGATTTGTGTAAGCGAGATGTTGAAATGGTCGGTACGTTATTGTGGAAGCGATGCTAAATCTCTTGCGTAAATTTTAGTTATGAGACCTATATCGTTCTGCACGTCGCTGTCCTAATTGAGGGTGATCACTAAACTACCATCTAGTAAGAGTAAACATTTGGTTGCAATAAACCCATTTTCATCACCTCAACGGTGTAATGAGTGTTGGAACTCCAAAAAGGGCCAGCAAGAACGACGCTGGTGACTTTCCCATGCCGGCACCACACAAACGGCCCCACGTTCGGCACATGGCGGGTAAACAATTCGCCGTTTCGTTTCCACGTCTAACGGGCGCACGATGGGCAAATTTATCGTCTGTTTGGTCTGCTAATTTTGTGGCGCCCTGGACACACTTACAAAGAGGGGGGCTCTTCGGGGCCAGTTCGTTGCCGCCCGTGGTACAATGTTGCCGGTGAAGTTTCCTGCGTGAGGTCGCAGTCATCCATATGTCTTTAGCGCCAATAAAGTCGGGCAGGTCATGTCTGTCGCGTAGTCCCGCGGTTGGCTATTAGAAAGATGTGGATGCAGGTCTGTGTGTAGGGTGTGCATGAACGTGTAAACACAGCCATCCCGCTCCGGATGCTTGCTTTGGAGTGCGTGTTTTTGCGTTGCAAATAAATGGGTAACCTATCGTTCGAACGACGCTTGGGACACTCCGGAGTTCGTTGAAGTTTTCACTGCGTCCAGCAGACGATCTCCGTAGCGCAACATTGTCGAGCGGATCGGTTAGGAACATTACCATCGCTCGATTCGATACGGAGGCGGTGTTACATCTCGAAGACTCTAAGTCTCCACAACTACGGTCAGCTCCAGAATGAAACAGGCGTTTCGGTTTAGCTCATGCTACTGACCGCAGATCCGGAACTGATTCACCACGACGGTGTTATTAAATTAGTCACGTAATCAATGAAAGGTATCCGAGGTGAAGAAGAACACACCACTCCCCACACACGCACACACTCACACCGAAAGCGCCAGAGTGTTGCTGATGGCCACTGGGGGCCATTAGCCGGCCGTATGCAAATGCCGTTCAACTTGCGCGTTCTTCAAGTCGCGCTGTTGCGGTTCGTAGCCGCAGCTAACAAAAGCTAACGAGTCTCGCCCCGCGGTACGGGTCTTTTCCGCATCAGAAGCGAAGCCGGCTGTCGGGATGCGAAGAATGCCGCGAATACGAAATGTATATCAATTGCGACCCGTGCGCGAGCCGGCATTCCAGTGGCAAACGGCGGAGGGCCCCCGCGATTGGTTTCGAACCATAAAATGACGTAATTTATAGGGAAAGCTTTTTATCCTGGTCAGAATAACAAATGCCCCCGTGTGGCTGCGCCGAACGTGGGGGCCGAACGGAACGAACGGTCCGGAGTTGGTGACGTGTGGGTGATGGATAGAGCATGATTTGTTTTGCCGCCGGTGGGTGTGTGTGTGTGTGTGGCTGGACTCCTGGTTCGGTGTTGTTTTGCATGAAGTAATGTGGCGATAAAACCAGGTACACTGAAGACGGTCCGTCGTCTTGGAGAAGGAGCTAATTTCTTGTTAGTGATGCGTTGGAAACAATCTTATCGTGCGAGGGCAACACGCGGAAGCCATCAATAAGTGTTTGGTCGACGAGGTGTCAAGCGGCAAATAGATTTTTCCAATCGGACCTTGTCGCAAGCTCATTTGTCACAATGCGCGTGCTACGATTTATGGCAGTTTGGAAGTAGTTGGAGCATGCTTTTCGTGTTCAGAGTATACGTTTTTGTACAGCTAGAGCTAACACTTGATATTGCTAATTCGCTAAGGTTATAGTTAAACATCTTCAACTTCTTGTACATAACATGCTTTTCGCGTACATCACTGCCTAGCACCAGAACCAGAACAAAGCTCCCTTTCACTAACAGTCGAGCTTGTCCGCGCGCACGAAAACTTCCCAGTACCCGTTTGCAAATAGCTCGTGGGCTGCGGATGATTGATGTCTCGACCAATTGCCCATGACAGTGCTGCAACTGTTGCATCCGTGCGTGTTTGAGTCTTCCCAAAACCAGTCCCCGATAGTAGTGGACAGTGGGGAGTTTTTGTTTGCCTCTTCTTAACCCAATATTTCGCAGGCTATATTCCCACGTGATCAACAAGGAAGGAGAGGCCGGCAAACGTCTGCAACGTGTGGGACGGTTCGTGGATGCACTTCCCGCGGGGACGATCCACTCTCAATCTTTGTCAGATGCGTTCAACCTCAGCGACGGGGTCCTGATCAGATCTGTCAGATAACTCACAACACTCATCCCGTGCGCGCGCGACTACACGCTGTGCTGCTGTCTCATATCATTATTTGGGAGGCGTCTTTTTATGTCCCCTCTGCCCTCTGGGGATGGCTGTGTCGTAACCCGGTCTCGACGCGCGACGTTGGAGCTTTGTTGGGGATGCACCGAGTGACGCTGGGGTACAAGGATCCTGCGGAACCTTCCGGTCGGGAATGGAAAAGGGGCGGGTCGGCCGAGACTGAGTGGGCTTAGTTTTTCAAATCGCTGCAAATTAACTTTTGACTCAACGAGGCCATAATTTAGCGATGTTTATGGGCAGGAGCAAGAGAGACAGATAGCGCAGACACAGTGAGCCGCGACACATTCGTGAGCGATAGAATGACTTAGAAACGACGACGACTCGTGTTTTGCTCATCTTTTTGCAGACGCCTTAACGAGCGCGGCAAGCAGTGCCATCTTGGTGTGTGCGAATTTGTCGTTCTCCTCTTCGCGGTTGCAACCGCGACAACACATTTCCACCCCGAGTGTTGCGGTTTATCTGTTGATAAATTAATAACCGAAACCCGCATTGCACCGGCGTTAACAGATTACGCCGGCAGCTTGGGGGTAATATTTTACGAAGATTATCGAGCGATGGACGCGGCAGTAGCAGCAGCAGCAGCCGGAGCGATGTGTGGACCCCGATGATGGGACCGTAGAGATAGCGAGGCGAACAAATTATCCAAGTGAAAGCTGTGTAAATGGTTGTTTTCTGGTGTGTTCGGCCTTCGGTGCGGTTGAGGGTAGCTCAATTCGATGGACCATTTGATATCTTTTTTAAGTGTCTCGGAGAAGCGTCTAAATGGATGGACATCATCACACGAGCGGAGAAGTTTATCGCTTGCAGTTGACTGTTTGTTTTGATCCATATTTCTGGATAGGGATATAAACAGTGAGTTTTAATGAATGGTATGAGCTATAAATTGATTTGGAATCAATGACCATTGGTTTATAAATTGGAAAAATAATAAAAAAGTTTTTAAGCTTGGACTGGATCCAACTCAAGAAATGTGGAAGGAAGACATCCCTGTAGATTGGATCGACGATCAAGCTCAAACTAATTTCTGTAGGGATTTCAACAATTCTTTTCCCAACGTATCCAACAATATATTGCCGTGTTAGGTATAAACATTTATGAAACACATTGTCCCTGATTTATTTCAACGCAAAACTTATTTCCATCCGCACGGATCAATTCAGAGCGCCATTCCAACAGCGCACGAATAATGGCCGGGCGATATCTTTTACGGCTGTCGTCACGCGGGCGAATGATCTGTTTTACATCGCTGATCCTGGGTCGTGGCGATCGTCAAGCCCATTCCAACGCACCCACGTACCACTCGGTTCTCGGTTAGCGCACTATTTAGCGCCATTTTCTCCGCCACCCGCCGCCTATTGTCCTACTTTTGTCAGCCTCCCAGATGCATCCATATTTCTATCCTATTGCGCGAACGCCACCAACCTGAATGACACTCAATTAGCGACTTCGACACACCGACTTGCCGGCCCGGTGCGCGGATACGGTTCTTGTGGGTGCAACCGACAACGTGAAGCCTTCGCGAGCTGCACAGCCTTTGCACGGCGAGATGCACCGCATCGCACACAAAGGGACACCATTCTTCAACGGTTCGCGCGCCCATATCGCTTGTCGTGCGTCTTAACGGGAACGTTAGCATCGTTAAACGGGGCCTGCCTGCCTGCCTGTGTGTGTTGGTGCAGCAGCCATAATCAAATAAACATGCCAACTGGGAAGAGAAAGGAGAGCGACGCACACACACGTCCGACATAGGGTGGGAGGATGGCCGCCGGTACGGATCACTTGTACGCGCTTATTTTATCGTTCTCCAGTCCGGAAGATGAAGATTTTGCTCCTCTCCCAGATGAATGAAAACCCTCACGCCTTCAAGGCTTCGGTTTCTTCGGGCACACTTGGTGGCTCCGGGTTGGAATGCCCTTTCGCGCCCGTTCGGGTCAGCTGGGCTGGGGCATGAATGAAGAGTATGCACCGGTGGGAAACGGGTTTTTGGAGGATGCTAAGGCCTTCCGGTGTGTAAAGGGTGTCCACACCAGCGGACGTGCTTGATATCTTCCTAAGCGGTTGCTCCACACGAACGCTATTTGCACACGTACAGAGCAAATATCTCATGGATGGAGGGTATATCTGGGGGCGGTTCCGAGCCGCAGAAGAGCCTGTGGACCACAGGAAACAGAAGAGAAGAAAAAACGCTTGTAATGAGAAGCCGCAATCCCCTCCAGGGGAACTGCCCGCCTGACGCAATGGAGGTCAATTTACGGGGAAAGGTCAACCCATCGCGCTCATACGTGAGAGCGCTTTTTGACACTTTTCTCGCGTGCCCTGCAGGCATGTTGGTTTTCGCTGATGAAATGCAAACATTCTCGTGCGCTGACAAATTACGTCGGCACGGAAAGAGACGAAAAAAAAAACCCTCCAAAAATGTCATGAAGTCGACGCCTACCTTTTTTATGTTGCTCGTGTTTTTTTTTCGTTTGCGACATTAAGAGCGAAAGTTTTTTTTATTATTATTTTCGCTTTCCGTTTTCTCCCATTAATTCGAAGGGTTCGATCGCGCTTCCAGCCTACTCAAGGAATATTAATCCACCACGCGTGTGATCAGAAGGGGACTAATAGCAAAGAGAGAGAGAAAGAAAAGAAAAACTCCAAGTCGGTTTAAAAATAATTGACTTCAGATGCAGCGTAGGAAGTGCTCTGGTCAACCGGCAGACAGATCAGACACGGACGAAGCGGAAGAGCTCGAGAGACTTCTAACGTAGCTGCTTGCCTCTAACTCCGGCGCTGGTGAAGTTTGCAGGGGTTTAAGTTTAATTGAAAATACATTTCCTGCTTCAAGCCCCCCCCCCCCTCCAGACTCCCCGTCCGGCGTGCCCTTCTTTAAGTGCATCCCGGATCTCAATTGGTGAGCGCTCTGTGGCTTTTGCCAACTCGTCCCAGACAGTTGCAATTATGCTGTCTGTACGCGGATTATTGCGGATCGTTATGATGTCGCCGGTGTTGGCCCGACTCTTCGGCGTGTGAGTTTTGAGGTTAAATATAGGCAGCACACAGCACACACTCTGGGACGCTTGGACCCAGACGTTCCGAGGTGGTCTAGTGCGACCAGACGTCTCAGAGACACCGGCACACGAAGCCTCGGCCTATCAAGCATGATTAATCATTACAAACACCGCTCGCGTGCGCACACACACGATCGTCGTTGAAAAGCAAACCCCCGCCGAAATAACTACGATGTCATAATTTCAAGAGTCCACACGGCAGAAGAAGACAATCCGCTTTCAAGGTTAGCGAACTATGTACGTTCGCTCGGGGTGCCCAGCCACGGGCCCCACGCGTAAGTTAAGTGTATCAAATTCCTATCATATCTCGGGCGCCCGTTGTGCCGTGGCCGCTTCCTTCTGGATAACGAAATCCCGATAAGATCGCATTGGACACACCACCACCGTCTCGATGACCTCATAACACTGTGCTGCGTCCTGGCGGTGTTGCTCCGAGCTCCAACCTCTCCGCTAGGGCGAAATACTCCGTTTCCGTGAATTCCGGCAACCGGTTCGCGCAACTCCGAATTTGGGTATCCGCAGAACGCCTTCAAGCCGTTGGGGCTGCGTTTGTTTTTTCATTCTTCTCCGTTCCACCTTCTTGTCTAGGCATTGGATATTTCAACGAATGCGAGCGAGCGCGCGCGCGCGCGCAAAACTGATTTGCCATTTTAAATGTGTCTTTCCGCGTTTTTTGTTGTTATTGTATTTTACGCACTCGGAGGAGAAATAGATGGCGTGGAATAGACAAGGGGCACCACCGTGGGGGTCATTCGTCTTTTGGGAGGATTTTTTCTTTCATTACTGTGCGTGCGTGCTTTTGATCTCCTGGTGGTTGTCGGGGAATGTCTTCAGTTTACTTGTTGGAGGAGTTCGAGTGCTGCAAGGCTAGGAAGAATTTATTTTCCTATTATAGATTCCGGAGATTCTTACCAGCAATGGAATTGAATTTCATGATAATTGTTGAACGGAAAAAGGGATTGAAATGAGAAGTAATATGATCGGCTTACTTTTGCTACATTGAAGAAGACCCCTAATAATTGTGCTCCCTGCAAGCTAAGTGTTCAAATTTACAAAATTAAGCATCTAAAACGTCGTAGACTTTTATGAGTTCTTCAAATTTTGAAATTTAAAGAGGCAACTTGAAATTTGTCAAAGTAAACACTTAATTTCATTAACTCCTTTTTTAATAATCAAACTAACTCCTCTGATTACGATGTTATCTCTATTAGTATACACAAACCAAGTTTCAAAGATCCATGACTATTCAAAACAACAATATGTCAATTTTTCATTTTTTTTCTTAAAAATAATTAAACTGAAAAATCTTCAAACTTTCTGAACATATTATTAAATACATTGAAAATCCTATCTTAGGAAAAATGTCAATGCCTGTGAAGTTTATTAGTATTACTCTCGATCATAAATAACTTCACATTATCTTCAACCCACTTGGGACGTGAAATTAAATTCAATCGTCTGAAACCCATCAAAGTAGCTGTCTCATTTTAATCTGCCGACTAGAATTAGCACAAATAAAAGCGAACCGTAGTACGCACACACAGCAGGGAAAAAAGACCTATAAACATAAAAACGGCCAAGATAAATTGACGATCATCGGACGGTGTCGCTTCTACGAGGCTTTGGAACCGAAGACGAAACTAAACGAACGCCATTCAGCGGCAGACGATCGGAACGTCGAAGAAAAAATATTGCTTTCACGACAGACAGATTCGTCCACTATAAAGCGATCCGATGGGCTGCCTATAGTCGATGGACGACTTGGGACGTAAATCGGGACGGTTTTTGATGAAGTGAAAAATTAGTTTCTATTATGGCGAATACAAAACGCAGACACACAAACACGAAGTGAAGTGAATTTGACAAAAAGATTCATTTGTAAACCTGTGACGCACGGTGCGTGAGTCACGAGCATGATCTAGATTTTTTTTCACTGTATTGCTACTTTTGATAGCACCCATACTTGTTGTCCACTTGAGAGGTCCGGTTCCGGTCCCATCATTGATGAATGGACAGCAGGGAGAGCTCATTGAGAAATCGAAAAAGCTGGAACCAAGTCTAGCCGGGTGAGAACGTAAGCCCTTGTGTCAAGGTTTAACACTTCCTGCTGGCGTCTGTTGCAACAACTGCCCTTATCGGGGCCAGAACCCGAGGTACAGGTTAGTACCGCGGCGTCATATCAATGTTATGTAAACAATTCTTATCTGGTGGTGTTAATGAATGGAGAATTAAGCACAGCAGTGATGTCGAAGCTAATAAGGAGTGAGGCAAAAATGCAACCACAACCTATTTGCTATCGTTTCAGGGAAGTTGAAAAGTTCAACAAGAAATTGTTTCCAGCGCGATAGCCTCATTATTCGCGTGCTGGAAGTTACGTACCCGATCGAGCTGATTAGCTGCTTGCAGCATGGGTACAGTTCTTTGCTCGTAAAATCATGATGCCTTCGGCCTGCTAGTCTAACGTTACAATGAGATCGATCTGGACCTACTACGATGTTAGCAACATTGTTTCGTACGCCACGGTGAAAACCCAAAGCTCCTGCTGGCACTGCAGGAAAGATCTGCTAGGTCAGCAATTTGACACATGCAACACATTGCGAGAAGGAGACGGAATGCTGTTATGCCATCGATTGGATGATCCCACAAGACCCGTACCCTGAGGCCGTGTAGAATAGATCGCCGGATTGATCTACCGCGCTCACTTCCTTGTTTTCTCGATGTTCTCCCGACCACACACCACAGGCAGCGAACCTGATCTGATCAACGAGCCACCAAAAACACAACCCGTCTCTCCGACGGCATATCGATAAAGTACCGTCCCCGTGGATGCACAATTTCTCCGATCGCGTGTCCGGTCCGGGGCACGATTAGCTCGCGGATCAATGCGCCCGATTTGCATCCCGCGAATTGGCCCGGGCGTGAACGAAATTCCGCGAAGCCTTCCCCCGCCCAGCGTAATTGCTCAATTTTCAGCTGGAACACGAGCGCCCGAGTCATCGGGTTCCCTTCCCAGCGGGCAGGGCGGCATCCGAGCCGGGTGGGGGTCATCGGTAAATGCTAGGAACGAAAGAGGAACCGACAGCGGTTGCGTCGGAATCATGAATCCACAGTTTCTGCAGAGCACCACCGTACCAAGAACGTTCGTGCAACGGGTACCGCGAATATGTGCCACAGGAACGATAGAACCGTTCTCTCTTGCACATCCGTCCATCGCTGAAGGCTTGAGTTTCTGGACGAACATTTCCGTTACGTGTCCCATTTGTCCTCCTAACATCCCGCCAGCTGGTGGTCAATGGCGGTGGTGGGAGGAACTCACCAAAACAAGTAACTCGATACAACTGGTGCTCCCTCCGCGCCTTCTAATATCCAGATCCAAGACATGGTGTCAACAGCCGTACGCTCCTCCGATCGATTCGATTCACCCCCCGCCTTTACCATGATCATGATCCAACAGAAGAAGAAGAACAAGAAGAAAAAACACGCTGTACAGACAAATGAGAAAGTCACGCTTGCGCTGCGGAAACAACACTCGTAAACGTACCGGCCTAGCGCAAGTCGCAGACTTGTCGGACATGATGCCCCCTTCCAAGCCGGGCGCAGAAGTCCAGAACCTAGTCGCGGCGTGTGTGCCGATAAATCATGTCGCCGCCGTGCGACCTGGGCCCCGAATTCGAAACATCGACGCAATTAACTGTCTCCGTATCGCATTTTTGTCCTGTTTTATTGTTACGGTCCGAGGAAAAAAAAACGGTACACTAATTAACTCCCCGAAATGTGATTCTTTATTGGTTCCGTTCCGAATAGGCCTAAGCCGAGGGGCCTGGTGTCTGGGTGCAGTAAAACTGTCACCAGGGCTCGGTTGCTCCCTCGGGGTTTCGGTTGCACAGTGTCGGTTTGGTTTTTGGTGGGAAATTCGGTCAAATCAATCGCGCGCTTCGGAAGTTTCCTTTCACTGCGGACGGCTGGATCTTCCGATTTCTTCGCCCAGTGTCTATCGTACGCGATCGGTTTGCGGGCCAACGTCACAACGGGACAGCTCCAGGCCAGACCAAACAGACGGGGGGCCTCGAAAGCAAAACATATCACGTATCCAAACGGATCGGCGATCGGTTTGTGTTGATGTTTGTGTGATTCCGCGTGGGGGCGATTCTGCTGATCTTTACAGAAATTATGAAAACCATTCCAAAGATACTTCCCTCTACTGCCTCGTGACTTCTTGACTCGCGGGTGGAACGCGAGATGGAAAGATTTGAGCACACACAACAAGAGGTTTTGAAGCGATATGTGACATGAGCTGACAGCGCACAGGGCTGAAGTCTGTTTCACCGACATAAAACATGCCGTCGCTTGACAACAGATCGAGAATTATTGGAATCTAGAGCGTATGGAAAGATTGTGATACGAACCATCTTCTACTGCTGAAAAAATCGCCTCTTCCTAATCATTCCTGTAGCAATTTCACAAGATCCACCGGCACGCAGTTGGTGCATAATTGAGCCTGAAGCGTTCCGCCGGAACTCCACTCGTCGGGGATGTCGTGTCGTGAAGAATGCAAACAACTTGTTACACACCACGGACACGCTGAGAAGGAGCATACGCTCGAGCGGTCTCTGCGAGCCGAAAGCTTTTTGAAGTTTTGGGACGATCGAACGACGAACACCGTGCTCGAAAACAGATGTTCCTGTTGATGCCGACATCAATCAAAACCTGTGCTGCTGTTGCAGCGAATGCGCGGCAAGATGAGAAAGCTGGTTCCCGGTGCGGCAAGCAAAAACCACGGCCGCAATGAAAACAAACTTGGCACACACGCCAGGTCCACTAGGGGGAGCCGTGAGACTGTTGTTGATCTCCCGCTGCAAACGTAACACGGGGAGTTTTTCGTTCGGGACATTAAACACGCACACGCGGAGATCATCCCAAGGTGGTGCTGCAGTTTATGCTGCACTGGCGGTGTATTTATAGGACACGCTGGGACGCTACCGAGCTGCACCACCGCGTGGCTAGGTTTGGAATAATAATAAAGCAAAGTGACCGGCCGGCTGGCTGGCTGATCTCGGCGTTCGTTAGAAGGAACACCGTGCGTATGACTGATTAATAGGCACGCACAACGTCGGCTACCGGTTTCCGGAGGTATGCATACTTCCCGGTCCCTTCTCGGCGAACTGCACGCTGCAGTTCTGGAAAGTCGATAAATTATGACGATCGTTATCGTGCCGATCGTGCCAAGGCGACGTCCATTTGAAAATGGACTGTAAATTGGGTTTATTGGCGTTGGTGCGTGTGTCCACGTGCCGTTGTCGCCAACTCCTCCGGACACGGGTTTTTTTCTGGACGATTTGTTTGTTCGAGGTCCGAGGTGCTGTTAATGCCACCTTCTTTGTGAGATCAAACAGACAGTGAGCGTTTTTGGGTAAATTATTGTCACCGTGGTCTGAGAAGTCAATCTTTTGAGCTTCTCGTCTTGCGCCTGGGACGGAGACACAGGCATGAAGTGTCGTTAACATCCAGATAATCCAGGCCTAATGACGTGCCATAAATCGATGGCTTGTGCCTGTAAATTGTGCTGCTAATGCATACAAATAATCAAACACGTTGTTGTGTCGCTCAAAACGTGCGTCAGAGCTGGATGTTTGTGGGAGGTATTTTGCTACCGAATGTCAGTAAACACATTAAACATTTTAAAATTTGAATGTGGGATATCTGATAACGTAGTGTAATGATGTTTGTACGAGATTATAAAGAATTTACTACCGTCTTGATTGGGTTCTAACTATTTAAACTATGCTGATGATATCATCTGATAATCTAATGATCTTGCTGTAGTTAATTCAAACGTTTGATAAAAATTCGTATATACCTAGTTTAGAAGAACAAATCTCACGCATTCTTATATCTCACCACGACGAAAGTGAATACTTGCTCGAATTATCATATTTCATCGCCCACCTTCTCACATGACAATCGACAATCGGCCTTCCGGCTAGTTTAATGGATGCGTTGCGATGTTTACACATTCAGCAGTTCCGCTCCGTCCGAGATTTGTCACCTCACACCAGGTCCCATTACCACGATTGTTTCCCGGTGGTTTATCACCCTCGCGGCCCGGTGAAAATGATACCCGGCACGGTCGCGGCGACGATGATCTCAGCGCTATTTTTAAGCGCCGCGGGAACGTGCTGCTCGACTCCGGCTCCCGACCCCATCCAAAAAAGGCTGCAAACTGCAGTAATCACCCAATAATGGCGCAGTGTTTCGCCCGGCACGGAGTGCTAGTTCCGTCGCGCGACGATCAAATGACTCGCACCCATCTCCAGCTCCAGGGCGAAGAAAGATCTAAACAACGATAAATCACGGTCCGGCGTTATGGCGCCGGCGTGGTGCTCGAATTAGGCTCAGTGAGCACTCTTTTTTTCAGTTGCCCGTTTCATCCACTTCCAGCGATGATGTAATTTAATTTAGAATAGCAAATTCCAATCACTCTTCGGTGAGGTGAGGCGAGGAGCACGGAATAACAACATGCACAGGGTAATTCGCGCACTTGCCCACGGTGGGAGCGTGTTTAGATTGGCCCGGTTCCTGGGCCTCTAATCCTAATGCGCCCTGCGAAAGGTGTTAATGGCGCGATCTTTGATATCGAGATCCGCGATCTGGTGAAAAACACCAGGAACACGACCCAGCATCGATCCGGTATCGTGTCTGTTGCGAATCGTTTAATTATATTTCCCCGCTGCTGCATCCTCATACGACCCCCGGTTGGATCTTGGATCTCCCACAGGGCGCGATAGAAAATTTTCACAGCATGAATATTTACTTTAGCCAACGCTCGCGATGTACTACGAATTTTTCGTTGCATTACTCATAATGTTGTGTTTCAGGCGTAAGTACGTTTCCTTGTACCTTGTGTCGGGGCGGCCGACTGGGCCGTGTGGCAGGTTACGAGAATGCTTTCCCATTAGGTTCATTAGGAATGATCCGTGGGGCTGATGGTGTAGCTTTGGATCGTCTGTTATGCTAATGGTGGTCTACTGAAGCAGAGTAATTTGTGATGCTGCTGTTAACGAGCCATATTCCTAGCTGTCAGATGAGAAAAGGCTTTGCATGGTTGAAAAAATATGTCTAATGAATTTTTGATATTGTTTGTTTGCTAATAGTTAGCTCCAAAGAAATTTCAAATATTCTCACAAAAACTTGAAGCTATCAAGGAATGCTTCCATTCAAAATGCATAAAAAAATCAAAATAAAATGTTTAATATGCAAGTATTCTTGAAGGAACTCCTATAACCCAACTGTAAATAGTATTAAATCAAATATTTGATTTGCACCGTACAGCCCGTACCGCATAAATCATGCTGATTTACGACATAATTTGACATTGTCAAAGACTTCCCTGTCCTTCTGCCCAACCAACTGCTTCCAGCGCTTTTACCGCATTCCACCATACTGAATGTGAGGAAAGAACTGTTTGCCGCGAGTGAAATTTTTGATAGCCAGGCAGAATGAACCCCGAAAAACCGTCGCCCATCCACCGGGAGGTGCAAGATTTATGGGAAAATTGCAGTCTCCTTCGGTCACCTTCGGCGCTATCGCACGGGTGTGATCGGTCGATTGCGTTCGCGAAGAGGAAAGTAAAAAAGAAAGGAATACTCCTTTGACAAGGCAATTTCCCATCCTCCCATCAGGCAAAAGCGTTCCCGGGCTCTTTGGACCACTCACTTTGAGCACTTTCTTTCTGAAGCGGGAAGGAAGACGAAGTCAAATCACGAGCGAACGCACCGGGGGAGTCTCGCCCGGTACCGATACCCAATTAACGTGCCTATTAGGAGCCGACTGTTTGCTTTTCTGGCCACCGATCCTCGAGGGATGCCTCGGGTGAGTGTGGAGAATGGAATCCGGTGGTTCTTCGGTTCGCAAACCATTCCGTTTTGGATTTTTTGCGCAATCGATCAATCTTCATCAGGCCCGACGGGTGGAGTGCGTGCGTGCGTGCGATCCCATGCCGGGCTTGGTGAAGATACAGATCGTGAGTCATGCGATTGGAAGGGTGAATTGGACCGATTTCCGAAAAAGAACTTTCTATGTTTACGATAGTGCTCCGCGGTCGTAACTAAACACGCTGGAACTGTGTACGAAAACTTCACTCTAGCTCATCTCACTGCCCACGATCGATTCGCTCCGTCTGTGCGTATCTGTGCCACTTGATCTGGTTTTACTTTTTCATCTGCTACTTGATCCAATATCGTTGAGAATCGTTGCTTAATCGATCCTTTCTTGCGCTTTGCTCTCTTTCTCCGCAGGTTGCAACTGCCATCCGAAGGGTTCGCATGGGCCGGGCTGCAGCCATAAGACGGGTCAGTGCAAGTGTAAGCCGAACATCGAAGGCCGTCAGTGTAATCTGTGCCAGAAGGGCTACTGGAACTTGAACTCCGGCGACGGGTGCGTGCCGTGCTCCTGCGATCGCAATGGCAGTGAGCTGGACGGGTGCGATCTACACACCGGGCAGTGTTTCTGCAAGACGGGAGTGACGGGAATCAGCTGCGATCGGTGTGACGTCGGTTATTATGGATTCAGTGCGCAGGGATGCAAACGTAAGTATGGATTTTGAGTTTGTTTGTTAGATAGACTATTTTGGAGAAAAAAAATCGCTCAATCAGCCTAGACTAGACTATCATGACAATTGTACTACACTGTCCACAACTCTCCTTTTCCAGGGTGCGAAGTATGCACCAGTGCGGCGTACGTATGCGACCCGGACACGGGCCGTTGCATCTGCCCGGCAAACAGTCAAGGACCGGAGTGTCGTTCCTGCATCGCCAACACCTGGGGCAACGAGTTCCAGAAGGGCTGCAAACACTGCGCTTGTGACATCGTCGGTTCGATCGGGCAATCGTGCGAGCGAGAGACGGGCCAGTGCAGCTGCAAGGAGGGCTACACCGGCCGCCAGTGCAACGAGTGCGCCCCGGGCTACTATGGCTATCCTACGTGCCACCGGTGTGCCTGTGATGAGCGGGGCACGCTGCCGAGCACCAACGGCACCACGTTCCCCTGCGATCGCAACGGCCAGTGTCAGTGCAAAGCGATGGTGTATGGAAAGCGGTGCGATCTGTGCCGGCAGGGAACGTTCGGGTTGGCGGCGTTCCACCCGGAAGGCTGTACCCGGTGCTTCTGCTTTGGACGGGCGAGCGAGTGTATGCAGAGCGACCATTCGTGGGGTCAGATACGGTTGGCGGGCTCACGCAATTTGAGTGTCGAGTACCTGGAGCGGCAGGATGATCACCAGGACGTTGACTACGTCGTGATCCTGCAGCTGGAGGGCTCGCAAATGCACCGGGAGGATGTGAACATCACCAGCATGAACAACTTGGAGCTGATACCGAGCTCGTCGGGTAACGTTTCGATTGGAGCGTACTCGACGTTCCGCTATCCGTTGTACTTCCAGCTGCCACCACAGTTCCTGGGCGATCGTACCGCAAGCTACGGTGGACAGCTGAACTTCACAATCATCACGGAAGGGGCCACTATCAACATCCCCGCTCCTTCGTTGCGTCAGTTCCCACTGGTACAGCTGCACACGCACGAGAATCTGGTGTTAAATTTCTACGAAGATCCAATACGCTACGGACAACCGGTTGAGCAGTACACGGTGCGTCTGCTTGGAACGCTCTGGCGTAACCATCTCGACGGTGCGCTGATCAACAGGACGGTACTGATGACCGCTCTGCAGAACGTACGGCATATCTTCGTGCGGGGAACGATCACGATGGACTTCCAGCAAGTTGTGTAAGTGGCGCCCCGTCTTCCTTTGGATAGCAGAATCTTTGAAAAATGAATTTGAATACCTCTCTTTTTCAGACTTACCAATGTGACACTCGATACGGGAATCTTCGTTGTAGGAGCGGAGAACAATCATGCGTACGGTGTGGAACGTTGCCACTGTTCTCCAAAGTACAGTGGGCTATCATGTCAGAATCCCGGCAAGGGATACTATCGGCATCGCCTACCGATTGTTGACCTCGAGTGGGCCACAATAGACGATATGATCGGGAAGGTGGTACCTTGCGGTTGCAATGGGCGGAGCGAGGAGTGTGATCCAGAAACGGGCGTTTGCTTGGTTCGTAACTAATCCTTGCTGTATCTGTAACGATGATTTAACATCTTCTTCACCTTCTAATTTGCAGAACTGTCGCAACAACACTGGCGGTGAGCATTGTGAACGCTGTGCGGAAGGCTTCTACGGTGATCCTAACCTTGGCCAGTGTTCAGCCTGTCCGTGTCCGGAAACGCGCAAAAACTTTGCCCGTGGATGTACAGTGCGCGGCAGCGATGTACACTGCATCTGTAAACCGGGATATACGGGCGCACTGTGTGATAGTTGTCAGCGGGGATACTTCGGACATCCGCATCTGGACAATGGACACTGTGATGCGTGCGAGTGTAACCGGGAGGGAAGCATGTCGGATGAGTGTGATCATTACACTGGCGAGTGCCATTGTCGTCCTGGCATAACCGGCCGGAAGTGTGATCGTTGCGAGCAGCCTAAACACATTGTACAGGACTATCGCTGTAAAAGTAAGTTCGATTGCTGGTGTTATTGTATTCATTTGGGTCTAACCTCACCTTTGTGAATTTCTAGTCTGTGACAACTGCACCATCACGCTGATCGATGACTTTGACGTGCTGGCAAGCCGGCTCGCCGAAGAAACCGCTCACATCGATCGCAACGGTATTCCCGCGCCCTGGATAGAGCTGACGAAGTATGAAGCAAAAACACTGCAGCTGTCCAATCGTGTTGCACGCCTGCTGGAAGCCGAAGATATGGCGAAAAAGTTTATGGCCGACTTTGCGGAACCGCTGAAGCGCAACGCAACCCGACTCACCAAGCGTCTCCACAAGCTGGACAACCGTATGACGACTCGCGAAGAGGAAATCAGCAAGTGCACCGAGCGTGCAAACGGGCTGTTCGATGAAATCGAGGGGATCGATCGGGATTTGCGCGGTACGATTCAGGTATTGAAGAACTACGGCGTCGGTGATCACCACATCAAACTGCCTCTGGCCGTACAGGAAGCGAAGGATCTTATGCAAGACATTCGCGATCGTTACGGAGCGATGGAGTTCGACGACACGGTGCTGGAGTGTGCCAACAGGCAGTTGGATCACTGGTCCAACGTGTCGAAATCGGTTGACCGTCAGGGTAGACGGCTTGATGATCTCAAGTTCGAGATTGAACAGCTAAATCTCAAAGCGGACCACCTACAGAACTACACCGTGCAAGTGTTTCGACACGTGCAGGAAACGGAGGTGTATCAAACGACGAACCAGAAACACTTCGATCGGGCACGGGCCGGGTACAAGACAGCCGTCGACGATGAGGTCGACGTGAAGAAACTGCTGGACACCAACATCATGGCCGATACGGACGTTAAGCTGGTACAGTTGGACGATAACTACAAACAGCTTGAACAGGACAATCAGACACTGCACGTGTTGGTGGAGGATTTGAACGAATCGATGGAAACATTGATACGGGAAAAGAGCGTTCTGCTCGAGACGCAAATCCCAAAATCGGTCCGGCATGCGGAGCAATTGAAAGCGAAAGCGGATCATATTAAGAACAAGTTCCAGAGTACCGAGGACGCTTCGGCTAAGGCGATGCAGGCTAGCCAGGCGTACGAGAACATCATCTCCGCCATCGTAGCGGCACAGTCCAGTGCGGACAATGCGACCAGTACGGTCGAGAAAGCCGATCAGCTCATCCATCCGCTGCATGACGTAACGATCAGTGACCAGAGTCGTAAGGCGCTGGGCGTGTCGACGAATCTGACCAGTCGTGCGAACAAGGAACTAAACAAGGCTGTTGGTAAGTAACTTTGAGAAGTATCCGTATACCGAAGTGTGCTAGCATCATGCCTTGTTTCATTCCACAGCACTAAACGAAACGATGATCCAGAAGGAGAAGAGCGTCCAAAGCCTTAAGGACCAAATTTGGCAGACGGCGATCAAGAACAACAATCTGATGGACGAACTGGGCAAGGTCGAGCGAGGTGAAACGATGAAAACGGTTCAATCCGACCTGGATCGCTCCAGCATCGTGTCGGAGCAGATGAAGTTCGTGCGACAGGACGCAATCAATCTGAACAGCGATGTGTACAAGCTGAAGTTGAAGCTGAAATCGCTCGACCCGGAGTGGGACACCAAGTTTGGGCTGGCGGAGGAAAACGTGTCGAAGACGTTCGGAAACATACGGGACATGAAGAACAAGTTGATCTTCATCGAGGGAATGGCAAAAAATAACGACGATCAGTTCAAAGCGTGGAACCAGTCATTTTCCGGTGGGCTGCAGAAGTTGCGCGATCAGATTGCACTCGCAAAGCATGCTGCTGAGGGGGTAAGTTGAGGGAACTTAACTGTATTTGGGACTTCTTTTAACATGTCCTTCTGATTATTCCAACTCAGATTCGCGTCTCGATGGAATCGACTGATCAGTGTATACGATCGTACGCGCCGGCCACCTTTGGACCTTCGACAACCAATCGCATCGTAATGTCGATCGCACTGACTAACCCGAAAGTACAGAACTCTCCTCTCGCTTACATCGAAGGTGACGATCGGAGGTTTATAGCGCTCGAACTGCGTCAGCGAAAGATTCGCATGCTCTGGAATCTGGACGGTGGGGCGGTCACCGAAATCACGCACCCGCAGGAGGTAGTGGTTCGTGATCTCAAGTCCGACGATGCCTGGTACTTTATCGACGCGAAGCGAACGTTCAACGTGGGGTCGCTCAACGTACGCAAGATGTCGTCCGAGGGAGTTTTGAACAATTCGCGCCCCGTCACGGGAGCGAGTAGTCCAGCCTACTCGACGATCAACATTGGACCGAGCAGTCGTATCTGGGTCGGTGGCATACCTGACGATCTACGCGTTCCTGAGCTGGTGCCAAATCAGGGGTTGGGTGTTGCTGTCAGTCAGTTGTATGTCGACCAGCGGCAACTAGGGTTGTGGCACTTCACGAGCACGAGCGGAAAGTGTGCCGGAGCGATGTTGGGACCGCAGGAAGTCGCCAGCTCGACGAACGAACGGAACTTTAATGGTAACGGGTATGCGGTGCTACAGCGTGCCGGACGCTTGAACAAGGCGGAGTTCAGTTTGAGTCTTAGCTTCAAGACGCTCGATGAGGATGCACTAATATTCCTGGCACTTGATGAGAAGAACGTAAGAAACGCAGGTGTTTATAGTTATGAGCTTGTTTTTAATTTGATTGTTTGTTTGTTTCTAGAACCGCTCCATTTCGTTAACACTCTACCAAGGACGTCTGGTGTTCCGTGTGGATTATGGAGATGACACAAGGCTCGAGATAAACACCACCGACCGCTACAACACAGGTGCTTGGGTTGTGGTCGAAGCGTCTCGTCAATACCGCCGCTCAACTACGGACGAAGGAGTACTGAAGGTGAACGGACTGGAAACTCCTGGATGGCCCACGAAACCCATCGGATCGGCGATGCTCCCGGTGCTCAATGACAAATACTATCTCGGCGGTGTTCCACCCGGCTTCAAGACCGGAACCACCAAAGCACCCGGAGCGGATCACGCCTTCTTGGGCTGCGTGAAGGGTCTCCAGATTAGTGGCACCTCGTACGACCCACTGGACAGTACGACCCACTTCGGCATCGAGACGTCCTGCGACAGCACGATCGTGAAGGCGGGCTTTTTCGGCCAAGGGTACGTGGAGTTCCCGTCGTTCCCGCTCAAGAAGCGTGCCAACTTCGGGTTCGTGTTCCGCACCATGCAACCGGACTGTTTGCTGCTGCTGTCCGCCTACCCGAGCCGCATCCGGGACGATTACGATGCGAAGGACACGTTCGGGAACTACTCCGTGTTCCTTTCCGAGGGTCGGCTGCATCTCTGGATGGATGCCGGTACCGGTCGCGTTGAGCTCGTGTCGAACGGTACGCTTAACGATGGCGAGTATCACGTGATGGCGGTGGTTAAGCAGGGTCGCCATGTGGAGTTGCGCATCGACGATCGGTTGCAGATGGCCCGGACGCTCCAATCGTCGCTGGTGAACATGCCGGGCGAGATCGGCGGTCTGTACATTGGTGGCGTTCCGTACGATCCGGCGTTCGAATCGTTGGCGAAGGTGTTCGAGGGATTGGAGGGTGTGGTGGCGAACGTTGTGTTCAACAACCACACGCTTTCGTTCGGCCAGGCGCTCAACTTTACCGACGTGCAGATGGGTCGCACCGGACCGGCCATGGGAAGTCAGGGACTGTATACGGCGCTCATGAAGACGGAACCGATCGGGAGAAGCTTTAAGGCGGCGCCGGAAGGTTGCCATCGGGTAAGTTTGGGTTCGCGCGTGTGATTTCGACCATCGCGCAAGATAACTTACGCCTTACCTGCTATATCACAACGAGAAACACTAGCTCCATGGTACAGAGGCACTTGGTACCTAGACTTTCGATCATTCACTCTGTACTGTGTGGCTTTGTTTTAATCTACTCGCCCATATTTATTATATATCTTTCTCTCACCTTTAACCTTTCTGTACTTACAGAGTGTTGAAAATGCTACTAACTCAAAGGAAGAAGAAGGCGTTTGTTAGACACTAAACACCCTCGGGAAACGGTTTCACACTTAGCTGTAGTGTAGCTGTGTAGTCGTATTTGCTAGTTAGCGCTTAAGTCTCTAGACTCTAGACGTGATGGATGGTTTGGGTTACAATTCTTGCATGATCTAGGCGGATTTTACTGGAGCGAATAAAACTACGGAAGAAGCTCCATTCAATCTGCGTAGGAATTAGATAAATAGCTTAGAAAACATACTAGGAAGGCTTCATGAGTACACATCTCAGTACAATCTAACGGCAAACAAACAAGCAAATGCCACCACCATCGTCATCGATTACTAACCGGGCCACATTAATCTCCCCACGCCGACAATACACATATCTTTGCCCTCACAACTATCGCACACGCTTCGCGACACATGCTTTTCGTGAGTCTCTCTTGGACTCTTGTGGAAGGTAATTTGGACGATGGTGTTGTCGTAGTCGGTTCCGCGCTGTGGCCAACTGATTCGTTGGGTAATGAAGATTTTGTTACTCTCTTCCCTACGGCGTTCCGCCTCTAGGTTGGAAGCTACTCGTACGAACCGAACGCTTTTAAGTACGGTGACAAACCGCAGAGCTACTCGGTGGTGACGATACAGGCGAGGAACATCTGGCAGCGTAACTTCCACATCGAGTTCGACTTCCGAACGTTCTATCCCAATGGCATATTGTTTGTGGCATTGGTAAGTATAGCTGCTGGATGAGAAGCACGAACAGCCAATACTCACTTCTAACTCCTTTTCCCCACAGGGCACCAAAGAGAAGGCGAAACACTTCATCATGCTGTCGCTAAAGGATGGGCTGCTGAAACTGACGGTACGCGCCCGGAAGCGCGATCAGCTGCTGCTCGCCCCGAAACTGAACGACGGCCAGTGGCACCGGGTGTCGCTGCGCAGCGTGCAGAAGAAGGCAACGCTGAGCGTGCAGATCGGCAGCAGCCACAGCTCGGCGCAGCTCAAACTACCAAAGAAACTGAACGCGGCCAATGCGCTGCACGTCGGCGGGCTGCCGGACGAGGTGCCGACACTGCCGCGCGAGCTACAGCCGCGCCCTGAAGCGTTCAAGGGCTGCCTGCGGAAGTTTGTCGTGAACAACAACACGCAGGATCTGGCCCGGCCCGGGCGCCACCTGCACGTGGGGCAGTGCTTCCCGCGCATCGAGCGTGGCTCCTACTTCCCCGGGGATGCGTACGCCATTTACAGTGAGTTGTGGTTTGAGTGGTTGATGAATACAAGACGCTTTATACATGGTTTACGCATTGCAGAACGCAACTTCAACGTAGGAAAGTTTGTCGAGATCGAGCTGGAGGTGCGTACGTCGGAGATGAACGGCATCCTGATGAGTGTGGCCGATCAGATTAATGGATTCCCTGCACTATCATTGGAGATTTCCAATGGCAATGTAAGACGTTTTTCTGATAATAATATTTAAGTGACCTTTACAG
The DNA here is from genome assembly GCA_000349145.1 of Anopheles dirus. Lineage (NCBI taxonomy): Eukaryota > Metazoa > Arthropoda > Insecta > Diptera > Culicidae > Anopheles > Anopheles dirus. The sequence goes on from KB673035.1 coordinate 479,221, forward strand.
TGTAAGCTAATGGCAGTTTTACACACAACGCCTCATCGTGCCCATCGTTGAAGATGAATTTGGATTATCAGTTTTGAAGTCAATCTCAATCGCTTACATTAATCTCAATTTTTCACTACAAACTTCTCGCAAACACACACAGATCATTCTCTCAGTAGACAACGGAGATGGCAATCCGACGCGACTCTCTACGTCGCTACCGTCAAAGTACACACTCTGCGACAACCGGTGGCACAACATCTCGGCCCTGTACGAGGACCACCAGATGGCGCTGCGTGTGAACGAGTTCCCTCCGTCGCTACTGCTACCCAACAAATTGGCCGGCGGATTTGGACGTGTCAACACAAAGGCCCCACTATATATTGGTGGTCTTCCTGGTAAGAAACAACGTGCTCTACAACTTCGATTATGGAGCATTCTCAAGCATCTCTTTCGTATCCCGCCTCTTTAGACGCCGCCTCCAGTGGCACACTGCTGATGCGGGAGAACTTCAAGGGTTGCATCCGCAACATCGTCATCCGGGGCGAGCGCAAGGATTGGACGGACATGGACGATCTGCACAGCGTGCTGCTGAGCGAGTGCCTGGCGGTGAACTAGCGGGACCTATCCACGCGTGCACACACTGTACATAGCCATTCAACACGATTCAATACGCTTAGACGAAGGTGTTCCACACGGAGCCCGGTGTTGTGACCCGGCATTAGGTATAAGCGACCGTACAAGGAGCCCGACCCGAACGTTAAGCCAAATACACAGCCTACATCCCACGAGCGTTACATTTTGACGAACGCACACACATAGATTTGTTCTGTACAAACACCACCGATCGGGCAGTTGGGTGAAGCGTTCAGTGCGTAGGGATCTAAACGTAATAGTAAAGTGTTCAACAAAACAACAAAACTGCCAACAAACTCTTCGACTCACAACTAGGTTAGGTAGAGAGGTACGGTTCTAAGGTAAAGCTAGGGCCGACTAACTTATGGACCATTTGTATTTATTACGCCACGAGAGCACCGCTGGGTCATCTCGGGCAAGAGTCTCTATTTATTCTCGCTAGAACCGATTCCAGGAAACAGAAACAGAGCAAACGCATACACGTTTTAGGTAAGTTTCGTTAAGATGCCATAGAGTTCCGACGCTAGCGCTACTATGTATTAGCACAATTGAGCGGCACAGCGCCCGCACACGAGGGAAACATGGGAAAAGATTTACGATAAGCACAAGAAGGCTAGGAGCGAGCAACGCAGTGTAAAGATAGTGAAAACAAACCCTATATTGTCACCTGAACTAACCAATCAACCGTGTTTAAAGGTAAGCGACGAACCGATCGAAACGAAACCCGTTTGCGAGTTGAGCGCAACTACTGTCCGTATGTCCGCGCGGGATCCGCACGGTTCGCATACGGGCAGCGAGCAAATGAACCGAACTTGAGGCAACAGTCCGCTGCGGTATTACAATAAAGAGAAGCTAACTCCTCCCGCGTAAGAGAACGCGCGTGAACGTGTACGATACGACCTGTGTCCGCCGTCCGGCGGTTCTTTTCCTACACTAGATGACGGTCAAGAAGACGACTGATGAATGGGTTTGCGCTTCTGCGCGTTGTAATTGCGGACAGCGGACGAACGCAATGGAGGATGTACAAGGTGGGAGGCGCACACACCCATTAGGCGGCTTCCCCGTAACCAGTTTTACCCCGGGTTGTGTGTGTTCTATGTTCATTCTCACCGGTGGATGGATGGTGCTGGACAGTAGTCAACTGTTCGATGAAGGTTTATTTCTAGCGAAATATTGTACATCCAATTCTAAACCAGATTTAGATATAAAAACTACTTCTCTTCTTAATAAGAAGAAAAAGTATTGATTTTCATCTGTTTCGTGTTTAGCACATTTATCGCAAAAATTGGGCTCCGTGACGCCTGCAGGTATGCAATAACAAAAAAGTGGTTTTCATCTAAAAATCTGCAAATATTAATGTACACCGTCTTGAAACATTAATATACAGGTGTTGTAAGGTTTAAAAAACCCCAACATCGCAGTATCTATCAAAGAGAACAAAAGATTGCATACCTTTAGGCGTAAACTTATCCGAGACACAACCCTGACCAACGGGTGAGGGTATATAAACAATTATACCAGTTGACATATCAGTGTTTTTTCCGATTATTACCAAATCTTCAAATTGTTTTCTGATATTTTCATGCGGAAACAAACCTAAAACAATTTTTGCCCATTCTCTTATCCACTTCAGCCCACAGTGCTTTCGGTTGAGGCAGGCTCAAGGGCAATTGCACCGGGCTACTGGAGGCTACTGCAGCAATCGACGGAGAGCCTTCCTTCTGATACCGGTTCCACGCACGTGCATTACTCTCTGCCACCCTTACCGCTTGTGAACTGTTTTTTTTCCATTTCCTTTTTCCTTTGTTACCTTCCACGTTCCACCACGGTCCTAATGAACCTAATGCGTTTGTGGTTGTGCCGTAGTGGGTCTATTTTTATGACACGTTTTACCTTAGCCGAGACACGCACTGCAAACCGAACCTGCCGGCGAAAGCACCGGGACCGGGTGAAGCCTGCCAGTTTGCGTCCGGAGCCCAATGGATCCTGGAAGCAGCGCGAGCGTGTAGCGTCGAGCGGTCGGACAGCGCGAGATCGAAAGTTTAATATCCACCACTGGATGACGAAGCGCATCGAAGTGCGGGAATTCATAGTTCGGTGTCTCGTGTGCAGTGGCGCTCAACTCAACGTGCATCGCGCGGCTGGCATGACTGACAGCGTGGTTTGAGCGCACGCTTTGATGAATCCGAAGAGCAACGAGGAGACGCCGGTGAGCAGATACGGGCAAATTTGCAGCTTCCTGTTTCACCTGAAAGTGAGTGGACCGCAAACAAGCACCGGCAAGGCAACGTAGAGGGGCGCGTGCACCTGACAATCCCGCGCCAGCGCTGTAAACACGCGTCCGTGATGTCACGGTTCGTGATGCTGCATAAAACGTGATGTTTGCGACGGGTTCGACCATGATCGGGCCGGTGGGGTGATTGAACAAATCGATCGACCTCTCGAGGCAGCAGCCATGCCCTAATGCGTATTAGGTCCTGGGCAACTGCGGGATCGTGAAGGTGATCACCAAACACTTCCTGCTCATCCAGCAGCGCCGGCAGAGAGATGTCATTAGAGTGATGTGTTTATTGCCAACCGGCCTGCACGAATGATCTCCGGTAGCCAAGAATGGTGTTGTTTATTTGCAAAATGAACGTTACTCCGTATCGGAGCCGGGCCGTTCGACACGTGTACCGACTGGAGGGGAAACGCAGGCACACAACTATCCGGAGACAGCCAGGGTTGGATTGAAATGTATTGCGAGAATGTTGATTCCGTGTTTTTGGTTGAACGCTTTGGTTGGCGGGCCTATTTTTACCGTCGCGAGCAGCGTTCTATTTTCGTACGAGTTGTTGCTTTCTTGGTCGAAGCCTTCGCAATCGATTATTGATAAAGACAGTTGTCAAATTTGTTACGTGGGTCCACGACGGTGTTATTATTTTTAGTTCATGTTACAGATTTATGCCGCTGACTATGAGCTTTCGGGTTTTCATGCTTCTATATGCTACAATTATTTAAATATAGAAACATTTTTTTCAATTTTATTTCTTACGTTGTGTTTTGAATATATGATGCTCTCAAACTCGTTGTGCCTTTCTCAAACAAGTTTTGCAATCTTCTAACTTATGCTCTGTTTTATAATATTTTATATGTTATTTTCACTTTTACCTTCTATTCTTCACATTACTTTCATGCTACTTTTGTATAAAGTTTTCAAACTGTCTCAACATTTTCTAGTATCTTATTTTCACATTAATTTGTGCATACGTTTTTTTTAACAAAAGCATCATAATATATATTTGCTGCTTTCATATGTTCTCGTTTGCATTAAATTGTATAGACAGATTATAACGTTTGTAAATGAAGAGATCATCATAAAATTAAAGAAACAAATAAAAAAGAAAACAAAAATCATCGCAAGTTGATTTAAAGTTCCAATAAAAAGTAAAAAATAATAATATTTTAATGAAAAGAACAGTGAAAAACACAAAACCATATCATGATAAGAATACATAAAAAAGTAAAACGCAAAGCGTGAACATATTAGATGAGCTCCTTAAAATGCTCATTTTAGTATCGCAAAGGTTCCAACACCTGTTGGGAAGAAAAAAAACGGAAACAAGACACAATTCCCATTAGACTAATAAATCATCCTTCAATTTCACCTTACATTCTGTTCTCTTCCATCTCTCCTCACAGGTCTTGATGGGATACGCGGTGTACAACTACCTCTCGCAGCACTTTGTGACCGTGTTCCTGCGTCGGCTCTTCTGTCCGGTGGTAAGTGTGCGCTTCCGTGGCTTCCGATGACCTGGACCGGACCGATAACCATCAGGCGGGCTCGCCTACACACGCACACTCTCTCTTTCTCTCTCGCCGGCACGTTGGACCTTGTCCACGCCGTCCATGCACAACAATATCGTCCTTGTGCGTCCACGAAACACCGTGCGGTGCGGTGCGTGTAGGCTGCTGCCGGCCGGATTGACCCAGTCGACCCGGGTCGGGTTGTCGATCGAAGAAGGATGATTTATTCTGACATTGGCCCGCTGGCGAAGACGCCGAGCAAGCGAACCGTAAAAGCGGTGCGGTGGCCTTCCCCGCGGCTTTAGGGTGGGGTGGGCGTTTCGTATCGGCGAACTGCGTCTTTGTCACCCGTGTGGCCATTGGCTTCACCGGCGGAGGTTGTTCCGGTTGCCGCTGTACGGTGTACTTTCTTCACCAACCTGTCCACCAATCCGTCCTCCACGCGGAAGGAGGATAAGCGACGACTCCACGCCATTAAGCAGGCCAACCTTACCATGGTTTTGCACAAAGCAAAAAGGATACGACGCTTGTTTGGCTGTGTGAGTGTGTTTCGTTCGTGGTCGTTCCGGGCCGGCACTGGCACAAAGTTTCCCCATTCACAAATCAAAACTTTTCACCTCCACCAAACAACGTCAAACACGGACGGATGAGGCAAAAACAAACCCCACCCAAGACCACGGACTAACCCTTCACATGCGATTATTTTCGCACCCAGTCGGTAAAACTTGCTGCCCAATTATTTCATCTCGTACAAATTTCTAACCACCCAAAATGGTTTTATGATCACCCAGCTGAACGATCAGCGCGCTGAAAGCACGCCCATTGTGTGGTGAAGTGAGGTGAAAATGTGTATGCAAATGAAATGCTTTATTGCGACCACGCGGACTCGATGATAGAGATGTTAAGCGGACACACGGAGAGGAAATGAACCGTTTGGGCTGATTTGCCGATCGCGTATTTGGGAGAGGTTAGGAATTAATTAACACGCATAGTAAACGGGTGCCTGATGAATGGCGGTCTGTGCGAGATGGTCCCTGCCAGTTTGGTTTTCATTGTCCATGAGGTGGTAATGATTGAAAATTGCAAATTTGTTTTTTTGTGTGTGTGTGTGTGGATTTTTTCCTATACTCACTTGACCCTAATGATGTGCCGAAAGAGTCACTTTAGAAGTCGAAGCTTTTGGGTTTATTTCTGTTTAGATGAACGGGCGTTCAGGATAATCTTCTTCAATTAGAACTATTATTCAAAGATTGGAAAATAGAGTGGAGTCCTCAATTTTGTAAATCAATTTCATCGATCACTGATAAGTTTAGAAATGATGAATGACGGCAAGATATAGATAGTTGAATTATCTTCACATCAAATTGCATTAACAATACATTTTAATCCGATTAGACTGGTTAAAAGCTTAATGTTTCGTTCAATAATAAAAAATGACTTTTTAACGCTTAAATTAGTATAAAAATATTTCTGAAATATTGCTCTCGCTATATTTTCATATTTTTATATTGTAATATTCATCAGGCGAATTATTGGAAATTAAAAAAAAATAAAAAATGATCTCTAAGGAATCTAAGGAATCTAATCATAATATGAATACATTAAACGAGTGTGATATGACCAGTTTTCCTCTCATTTGTGCCATTTCTACCAAAAGCGACCCTATGTGGCCCTCGAAAGGTTATCGAAACTGTCCACGACGCTAATCTCCCCGTGCTTCCGCTGTCGAACGTCGGCCGCGAAAGTTTGGCATTAAACAAATCCAACCGAAAAACCGCCACCACCGGTCGTTTAGCCGGTTATGCTTTTTAATGTTTTACTTTGAAACGGCAGCGTACAACAACAACAACAACAACAAGAACAACGATCGAAAATTTCGCACGGCCTGCAAAGGACGATGTGTTGTGTTTGCGGTTTTGGTTGGTTTGTAAAATCTGCACAAGAAGCCAGCGGCCGGTCGATTGCCGCTACGCTACAGCGCGCGGTCATCATTCACTTCACTCAAACTGTTCGCCATTTTGGCTTGTTTTTATTTTTTTTGGGTAGTATCTATTTTCGGTGGGATTGTTCGCTCTGAAAGTAGTTAATTTGTTTACAACATTATTGATTAGACCCACCCCCGAGTCACGTTCGGGAGGGAGCGACAGTTCGCAAAAACCCCTAACCATTTAAATGCCTGATGCCTCACAAAAGCGCACCGGTTCTTTGAGCGCACGAAGGAGGGGTTTTCCTTTTCGGCCCAAGATTGCCCACTCCTAATCCTCCCGACGATGCCGATGATACCTTTATCGCAGGGAAAGGAAGCAACTTTCTTCTGCGCCTGTTTTCCTGTACCTGCCAAATATGAGATGAAACCACGGACGACGGCCGCGCGGTGCAATTAATCTGCCTTTTACGTTAATTAATCACATCTGCTTTCCGGACCATCCGGGCCGCGAACCGGCTGTTTGCTCTTCCGCTCGATCAGGGGCGTCTGATGCGCGCGATCGATCGATAGAAGAAGGTCCAATCTCGCAGCTCGCTGCGGAGGGGTTTCGATTTTGGATCGGAGCAAACTTTCGATTTCACGTGATCGGTGAACTTGATCGGACGGTCGATTGGGGATGGGTTTTGTTGGCCGTTTTTCCCCCGGCCGAGTTCGCCCCCATTTTGCCGGTGGCAACTGGTTTCGTTCTGTGGTTCGATTGATCGTAAAAGTGAAAAGTGGTTTAACGGTTGGATGCAATCGTGTGGATGACGGGTTTCTTCTGATATTCAAATGAAAAGTTAATTTCAAAGCCTGTCTTACGAAGACGAAAACTAATTCAGTCATGTACTGCAGGTACGGAGTCTGATTTCAACAAAATTCCAACACAAACGATATGGGTTTTCAATCGGTTGAAACATCTTTTCCTATTACGACGTTAGCTACGTTCGTATATCGATGAAAAACAACCAAAACTTTTAAGAAGACCTGTGATGCTCTACAAATTTCTGTCCAAAGTCTCTTCAAACGTGAATCATAAGGTGGGTTCACACGAGTCGAACTTTTGATGACGAACCTCACGCACACTATAAAAAAAAACTTGCAAAAAAAGGTCCGCGAACCTTTGCTGCGTTCAAACGAGACGAACTTTTGTTGTGTTGTTTTGGCAGTCGATAATAACAAAACAAAACAGCTCAGAGAAAACCAGAAAGAAGTAGTTCAGAGAACGATAGATTTCACTTGTTGCACCAGCATCTGATGCTTGCATTTCTCTTATAAGTTGTGTTCTCCATTGTGGCCTTATGATTTTTTTTCGAATTTATTCATGACTACAACAACACAACACACGCAAAAAATTTATGGTGCGATAAACCTTGGTGCTTAGCTCAGACATTCGTTATCATCGTCTAAACAAAAGTTTTAAGAAAAGACAGCCCGATGGAAAGAAGGAAGATGTGGACCTCAAATTGTAAACAACATACACGGCACTTGTCAAAAAGTTCGCAGAGTTCGTGCTATCCACCAAAACTGGATAACCTTTTCTGCTCGAAACAGACTCGGCGAACTTTGCTCGACTCACTAATACATTGGCAAAAAAGTTCGCAGATCGTACAAATTCGAGCAGAGTTCGGCTCGTGTGAACCCACCTATACACTGGTTTAATACCTTTTCCTGTTCTTCTTCTTCTTCTTATCTGGCCCGCTCACGGTTGACCTTTTCCTGTTATAACATATTAATAACGACTTCATGAGTTCGTTTGTGTCTTATTAATTATTCAATAGTTACATTAATTGGACTTGTCTTGATTCGTTTAGATCTGCAAGAATGCGGACGAGAATCTGTTTTGGTCGTGAAACATCTAATTTTAGAAGCGCAGTGAATCTGAGTTACTTTGAAAACCAACCCACATTGAAAAAAAGACCTTTCATGAGCAAATATAACAAATATGCGAAATTGAGCAGATGTCTTTTAGACAATTTCTTGAAAATCACCTCAAAAGTCAGTCGGAAGAAATTATTATTATTATTATTATTATTATTTATTTCCAATCGTTTGCCTCTAGGGCTTTACAAAGGCTATACATGTCGTTACAAGTTACAGTAATTTAAAAAATAATATTAGATCTAGGAACGAAACACTAAGGATAAGGATATGAAATGTTTGCTCTGGGTTAAATCATTCTTAAATCAACTCTAAATTACTCGCTCGCGCATTGAATTATAATTTGCAACCCAGCTCAGCTCTAGCAGCAAATGTTAAACGTTTTATAGACTGATCGGAATCCGGCCATTACTGTAAAAGAGCTCGTAACTCCACTTACGTACGTTCGAGCAATAAAAATAGCTTCTAGAAATGCGTCTCAACCTCACTTCCTCGTCATTAACGCCACTACGAGTATGGCCCGGTCCGGTCCGCTCGCTCGAAAGGGGTGAGAAATGTGCCAGACAACAATAAACCACCGCTTACCGTGAAACATGGCAGCGTTGCAATTAGAATATCCTTGCTCGCGGGATTATCCTCCCCACCGATGGATCGGTGGGACACGAAGCGTCCGTCCGCGACAGGTCGATAAATCAACGATCGGATCGGAACGCTGAAGTTGATATTTAACGATCCGCGCCTCGGTCAACTCCAAATCTGGATGCCGGGGTCGCGCCGATGCCGTTCCGTGCCGGGCCGGTGCAAGATATGGAAGTTGTAACAAAAATATCAAACAGGTCATCCTTCGCGGCGTGCCAGTTTCCGGGCTACTCGTGCCGCCTCGTGATGACCTTCACCGGGTACAATGTTTGGAGAGGCACTCGGTGGCGCACTTGTATTTATTACACCCATCCCCTCGAGCGAACTGTCCGCGATCGTGCGCGCTGGAACGTGAACGGTGCTGTGGGGCCCTTAATTAGGGCCTCCGGAACGCCAGGATGAGTCCACACTTCCTGGCACTTGCCGAGTTCGTCAGCCGGCTGTGATTGTTGTTTGTGGTCGAACGCTCGGTTCCGCAACGCAGAGGGTAAAAAAAGGATGTCCGAGCGCACGGACATGGCTTCCTAAATCATACTCTCCAACACGCGACCCCCGAAGGTGGTTCTTTCCAACGTGCTCCTTCTCGGGGCACGTTTCGTCGGGTGGACTTTGGCGGGTTCGGTTCGCTGACTTTGGCCGACTTATGCCGACGTGGTCAATAAACCAGTCCCCCTCGGGTCTTGCGTTCTGGCCTCGTTTGTTGCTCATATATCGTTCTAATTTGATTATCGATGTTCTGCTGCACGTTTCCACGTTCCGGGCGGGTGCAGTAGGCCATGGTGACGGGAAAATGGGTTTCGCTTTTATTTCCTTCCTGCTTGCTGTTAGCAGCGTCCAGCGTCTACTATGTTATCGCGTGGCTGTGGGGAAGGTGATTTCAATTGCTCTTCAGGGAAGTGTTCCGAATGGCGCCCGCCATCGTGCGATTTACATAATTAGAAGCACAGAAAGAGCAGAAAAGTACGTGCTGAACACGTTGCAGCGAACGATTAGATGCACCTGTGTTTGGTGTTGTGCTGTTCAAATGGCACACAGGAAGTAGATTAGTCTGGTTAAATGACAGCTCGTTTGAAGGGTGTTCTAATGGGATTTTGAGTGTTTGGGAGGATATTTTGTCTCCAAATGTCTGGAAGCGAGACGCTCAGTTCACAGAGAATAACTTGAGCCTAGCTTCACCAGGCAGCAATAATTCATACTATCCGGTTCGAAGGGCCAACATATTTCCTGATGAATTACGAATCATGAATTTAAAAGCTAAGCAATGTAAACAACACCCATCGGAGTGTTATTAAACATACATAAACCGTTAGCCTAGAAAGGTTTCAAATCGATATTTTCAATTATCCGGCACGAAGGACCAAACTGTTAAAATTGAATTTTTAAAATTTAAATGCTATAATGTTTTTATTTTCCATTTCCTTAGCTGCATCATTGGAAAAATGATGATAAACTTAGTGTAGGATCGACTCCAGGTCGAATTTGACGTCTCCAGTGTAACAAACAAACAAAAGGTTCATTTAAAACTTTAAACACAGGCTATCCTCCCGCCAGACACTGGTGCATTAACCCCTGCGTGCATTTCTAACATGACAAACCACACGTTCCTCACCAAAGCGTCGCATCAACGATGGCAATAATTGCACGGCCAGTGTCATACTATTGTCAGGCCAGCATAGATGTCGATGGCCCGCGCTCCGAGTTCTTTCATTCGGAACTGAAAAGAAAGTCGAAAACCCCCTTGTAATCCGTCTGGATGTGTGTTCCGTCTCCCTGCACGTGCGTTAAGCGACGTGTTAACAGCTCAGCTTAGCTAATCCTGTTTAGAGACATTGAATTCAAGCGCCGGAAAACCGGAAGGCAGGAACTGGCCGTAATTACGTAAAAAACAAGCACTGACGTCAGTGGCGCGGGCACGTTGTGATGCACCTGATTTCCTCCAACTTCACGCAGGACAAACGTGTGTGCGTGTTTATTTGCAGTTCCACAAACGAAGCAATGCACCAGCGTATGCCTCGTGGAAACCCTTGGCGGGTGGGTGGGTTTAAGGCGGATACGAAAATAGGTTCCTCTTGCGTTTTCTTCGCTTTCTTTCCAGACTTTGCACACATTGTCAAAAAGTCCTACCGTTGATGGACCGGTGTGAGATTTACTTTGCTATGACACGTGCGTCAAGGGTGTTACTTCCGACTTCCGACTTTCGAAGCTGAAGCGAATTCTACGCACATGCTTACACCTTACGTTGTGGCGAGGTTGTTTCTTGCTTCTCTGTTTCTCCTCCACAATTACCCACCCGACAGGCCCGGGAAGGTAACTTTTGGAACGTGAAATACCCACGGGTGCGGAGAATAAGCCTTCCCAAAACGGGGCATACGACACGGCGGAAGCATGTTTACAGAGCGTGGAATGACATTTTATAGTATGCAAGACAAAAAAAAAAACAACCAACGAACGATTCTTACCATTCATGCTCACTTCATAAAGTTTACGCTTTTCGGTTGGCTCGCCGTCGCGCAGTCGAAAAGGGGCAATAAAACGCAAACGTACACAAATCTCGGCACCCGTTTGCGACGCCTTGTACGGGTGTCAGGGGGAGGGGGTGGTGATGTGAACGGAAAAGTTCATTAACTTACACGGCTGAATAGGCGGACAGGCGGTCATTCTCGGCTCAGCAGCCAACTATTGAATTCCTATCGGAATTGAAGTTTTAATGGCAGTTTTTGGACTCAAAATGGGTCACCAGTTCACACTTATTATTCAATTATGAGATGCTCTAGGTACTTGCGTGCTTTTAATTACAATTTATCGTTGATCCAGCATGATTTTTTTAGTATATAAGTTGATTAACATCGTTCTTACATATTTAAACTTTTGTGAATCGTTTAATTTTCATGTTATGAAAGTAATATTACCCTAACCTCATTTCAATTCTGTTTCACATGGCTAAACGTATTTATTTATTTCTTGAAAGTTTGTAATATTTTGTATCAATATATTTACAACAAAACATTCCGATATAATATCAAAATTGTTTCTTTCACTAACTATGTTATTTGACTGCTTTGTTTGTCATTGTACTAATAGTATTGTAGATCTCTGGGAAAAATAATAAGCATAATTATCAAACGTGTTATCCACAGTAATCAATACAATTACTTTTGATTTTCTAGTGTTTTTTATAAGTTTCAGTGATTGTAAGTTCTTTTCCTTTAATCGAGTTCTTATTCAGTTTGCTTTATTCGTAAGAAAGATGCACTGAAAAGAGTACGTTGTCGCATTCATCGTCGCAGCGTGACATCCCATTAAGGCACTTACTAACGACAGCAATCCAAATGCAACAAACGGGCATTCAAATTGAAGAACGAATCGATTTGTCCTTAAATATAATATATCTGTACCTTTCTATTAAATCTCGCATAAGGTGTAATGAAAATGAATACATATTTATTATTTCTTAAAGTAAAAACAACACACTTCCATGTTCTGGCAGCTTGGTTCAGCATCATTGCAATGTTGCACGACATGGTGGTGGCCAGCTCGAAACATAAACCATCCTGCAAGCGTTCTCGCTCTTGTTATTTCTCTTCTCTCTCATACTATTGCTCTCTTTCTTCGAAAAGGCCACATTCTCTTCAACTCCAACCACCGAACAAACACTCTCTTTGTTTGGTCTCTTCCGCTCTGTTGCCGATACCGCTTCGACCGTTGTTGTGCAAACCCCTTGAGGAGCAAATTGGATACAACATACATTTAGACAAAATTGAAGAGCCTTCTCAAATGTCTTGGGAAAACTAAACAAAAGCATCAAATATAGTTTTGACATACAATACTTTGTAGCAAAGTCTTCGATCGACAGATGGCAGCAGAGTAGTTTGCCTTATTTTGCTTTGGTTTAAATGGGATAAAAGAAAAAAAAACTTAAATTAAGTTAAATTGTTTACAAATGATTGGTTTGGAAAAAAAACGGTTTTTAAAATTTAAAACCGTTCAAACTATGTGTCCACTAGGGGGTTGCTGTCTTCCATGGCTGTTTTCATGCTGCTCAGGGGTGGTTCAATGTTTTTCCTGTTCGTATAAGCATAAAGAAACTCTCCTTCTCTTGCAACACGCATCCTTCTCTCTCTCTCTCTCTCTCTCTCTCTCTCTCTGTATCCTAAGGGTGGAGAGTATGCTGTAGTATTCTCACAGCCTTCTTTATCTCGTTTCCCCATGCAATATTCCGCTCTCCTTCTCGCTTCGCTCTCTATCTCGGCCACCCCGCGCTCAACGCTCTCGCAGCATAGCCACGCACTCACACAAGCGCGCGCGCACGCACGGGGTGGCGATTGGAGCTATGCCTGCCGCGATTGAACAGCGGGCCGCTCAGAAGTGAAACAAGTGCGGTACGGTTCGGATTTTCCCTGTGCTCGTCGTCGCTGCCCCGCTGAAGTAGTCGAGAGCGCTGCACGACACACAGTCTCGGAGTATCCTTGCCCGCTTTTTTTGTTGGTTTGCAACAGAAGTCAACCGTGCTGGTGTGCTTGGAAAGCAGCAGAACGGGGTGCGTTTGGCTCGCAGCGCAACATCCAGCAGCAAACCGTCCCGTAACACATCCCCCAGGCAGGAGGAGAAGCAATAGGTGCTGCGCGAAGCAATCAAGCGAATGCGTCCGCAGTCTAGAGTTCCCTCTGAGTAGTGGGAAGGGAGCACACTTTCCATCCCCGGAACCCGGAAAACGGGGCGCCACACACTGCCACCACACTCTCGTCGCAGGAAATTAGAACCGAACCGAGCCGAGATTCGCGTTCCGTGCGTTCCGTGTGCTGTTTAGTGTGTTTTTGTGTTCTTTGTGTGCGAGTTTGTGTGTGTGTGCTGTGCGAATCCATACCTCCCCCATGGTATCGAGAGCATAAATGCAAGTCGAGGGAGGAAGAATAAAATAAAAGAGTAGCAAGTAAAGAAAAAGTCGAGTGCGCCAAACGAGGAAGTGGCGAGATTTTCCGCAATCTGCAGTTCCAGGCGAAAGGCAATCAGCGTGGAAAAGAAATCGTGTCAGTGTGTGCACAAATAAGCGTATAGGTGTGTGCGTGTGTCTGTGCCCATTTGACATCCCCACAGCCTCATTTGATGCAATAGCAAGCGCTGAAAAGCGAGTGAGCGAGCAAGCAAGCCAGTGTGTGAGAGGAGCAAGCGAGTGTGTGTGAGAGAGAGAGAGCGAGAGTGAAAGAAACTAAAGAATCCACCTCACAGCAGCATCCCTTCATCTGTGTTGTGAAACGCAAACCAGACGTTCTGACGCTTGCAGGAAGCAGTAGCAGCTCAAAGGTAAGCCACCTGGCAGAGATGCAATCCTGGGAATCCTTCGCTGGGAGGTGATGTGTTTCCAGCTAAAACAAACTATCCTCGCTGTAGACCTTGAGCCGTGGTATTACGGGGCAATGTGCTGTGACGCACACACACACCCCATCTGAGAGTCCTTTTATGAATTTTTACTTCATAATTCAACCTGCAAACTGGACTGGGACTTTTCCGGAGAGCAGCTTTTCTTTGGATATGAAAGACACGAGTGGAAACAGTGTTCCACACACACACACACATACAGCCACATGAAAGTCCTGTGGGGGTTTTCTGGACACAGGTTTACATCGCACACTCACACACACACAGTGAAACAGGCGTGTGTCGGGACGAGATTGTTCCCCCAGTGTGCTCCACCAAACACCAACACATAAAGCCGCTCTCCTAGTATTGGTGGGCGAGAGGATGCTGCGCTCGTACACATAAAAACAAAAGCGTAAAGAACGGCAACGGTTTTCCCCCCACTCGAATAGGCTTTCCGTTTTGGATCTTCGTCTCGGGGTTTGTGTTAGCGTGTGAGTGTGTGTTAGTGCGGTTTATTATGCAGCAGGATGGTTGAGGCAGCAGGGAACAGCCTCACAGCATCCTTTGTTAAGACATTCGCGTTCTCGGTTGTGTTGAGAGCAACAAAAAAAAAACAACACACATTGGAAGCAAAGCAAGCTATGGCCGTTGAAACGACAACGGTTCGGTCGACCATCTTGCTTTTGATGGGTTGTTTTTTCTTGTGTGTGCGGACAAAACGTTTTTATTTCTGCTGTCGGCGTATCTGCTACGGTTACGTTGGGTTACGCTGGGACGCAATTATTACGGGTTTCCGGAGAATTTGGGTGGCACGAGCGTTAGCGTTTGATGGTGTTTTCCAACGAACTACAACCATGCAAATGATGGCTGGTTCGGGGAACAGTTGCTCGGAGGGATTCACTCATCCACGATGTTTATTTCAGACAGTGCAATATGTAGGCTTGCATGAATACATGGAATGGAAAATGGAGTAAATATAATCAACTTATCGTCCTGGGACAAATGAGATTTTCTAGTAAATTCACGTACTAGATTCACATCGTTAATCCAATGAACAATGGAACTACTTGA
Organism: Anopheles dirus; assembly: GCA_000349145.1. Lineage (NCBI taxonomy): Eukaryota > Metazoa > Arthropoda > Insecta > Diptera > Culicidae > Anopheles > Anopheles dirus. The sequence continues at coordinate 494,537 of KB673035.1, forward strand.
GACCATAGCTTTAATCAAGTAGTATATCATCTCTTGTTGTATCAGAATAGTTTTTGCTTTGTTTTTAGTCTTTAAACACTTTTTAATAGGATTTCGTCAAGTTTTATAGCTTTCAAACTTAGTTGTCAGCATGGCTAGTAACACACAAATTGATCGACTTTAAAAAATAAGTATGCTTCTGAAGAGAAGACTTAAATTTGCTCATATTTCCCTAGAAAATATGTCATAGTTTTGCTTCATTCAAGCAAAAACAAATTAATAAATCGTCTTTAACAGTCACCAGACCGTGATGGGAAGGTCACTGGTAGGTTCGAACATTAATTTTCCATTAAAAATACCGAACGGAAAAGAATTAAGTCGAGCTTCCGCTTCGTGTACGCATTAGAGTCTAGACGACGACGAACTCACCGCGGGAGGTCTGAAAACGAAAACAATTCACGGAGTCATAAATTTCGGACTAAAATTGTTGTAAAACCCATCCCGTCAAAAATGGACCCATCCAGTGGGTCCAGTTTCAAAGCCTGTGCATAGACTCACGACACAAGCCTCCCCTGTGAAGGTCTCAAGCAAAGGGTCATTGAATTGTGACGAGCTGTAATGGTATAAATCCATTTACAAAATTCCCTCCAGCTGCACGTTAACAATCAGTAAATGGGCAAACGCAGGCTGCGTTCCTTCACGGTAACCCATCATATGGAGAAGTCGCGCTCGTCAAAATCTCTCGCTGAGGGGGGCGAACCGAGTTTTTCATTTCGTAATTGATTGACTTCGATCCCACTCCACAGCCGATCCCGTCTTGAGAGTTCTACGCTCCCGGGGCCTTGCCCCGGACTTGGCTGCCAGGCGTGATTGATAACGATTTTGGTAACTGGAACCATTTATTTCGAGTTTTTGTCGGGAGGGTGGTAGACAGGGTCGTCTAGTCACCACCACCACCACCACAATGGGGGGGGGGGGGTTTTTTGCGTTCAACCGATACCCGCTGGTCCAGTGCAAAAAGGTGAGACGTTGGCCCCCCCACCACAAGGGGGGGGGGGGGGGAATGGGGATACGAAACGAATAAAAGTTCGTTCTACTCTAATCGTTGGTTCAATTCATCAAAGCGTCATTCGCCCGGCACGGAGACGGAGACGACGTTTGGGACCAGTTTGGGAGGTTTGGAAAACTTTCACTCCCCGGGAGGGTTTGCGGTCGTAAACAATCGTAAAAAACTAGCGTCGGCAGGAGCGGCGACATGTGGAAAATTTGGCCATTGTCGGTGGGGTTATCATCGCAAACACACACACACGCACACTCACCGGCATATTAATTGCTCAAATAACGCACCGAATGGTGGCCGAATTGGTTCGGTTTTGAACGCTGTAAATTACAAACGGAAAAAACCCTGTGCGCCCTGTTGTGGTGAGGGAAAAACTAACATGCCACACGAAAGTAGGCGAAAAAAAAACTCCGAGAGGGAAACGAACTGTGTGTGACGATTGTAATGAGTGTAATAAATTTTTTATCTATTTTTCCGACCCCCGGGGTGGGCGGTGGGTGGGTGGGACGCCCTAAATAACTTATGCCCGAGAGTCGAAGCGTTGAAAATTCTAACCGGAAGCCGGCCCGGCGTCGTTCCGGCAGCCGGTGACAAAAACCATCGTGGGTGTGTGTGTGCGTGTGTTTGTACAACCGTTTTTATGACCACCGTAACGTGAGTGGGGGGGTTAGCGTATGGAAATGTTGTTGGGCAAACGCAACCCCAAACAAAGGGTGGGCCACCGAGCGCCCGAAGCGAGCAAAACAAAACCCGAAATCGCTCCTCCGGCGGACCCGGAAAAACTGCCGGGTTGGGAAAACCGGCCGTTGCCATTTCTTTCGGCTGGGGAGAGGCTTTTCCACCCGGGTACACACATCTGGTCGCCGGGTTTGTTTGGTGATCAATTAGTTGTCTAACTATCTTGTTATACAATTTACTCGAATGGCTTTTTTCGTTTTCGTTGCGTTACGGCGGAAAGCCGGAAAATTTCGGGTAAGAAATCCGAGCGACAAAAAAAAAACAACAACAACAACCGCAACCGCAACACACCGCGAAACGTAACAAACAGTGCGACGCTCGGGCCGGGTTTGTCGGTTGACTTGCCTTGACGACGCGCCGTGTAACGAAACGTCGTCGTCGTCGTCGTCGTCGTCGTTGCAAGAAAGCATTCGATTGCCCCCGGGGCTAGGGCCCATAAATTATAACCAATTACCAATGCAATTTCACCGCGGTTTTTCGCCGGGTTCCGCGGCCTCTCCCGGTTGGCATTTAGTCATAACCGGCCCGCCGTTCCTTCGGCCGATAAGGATCTGCCCGAAAAGCCCCCACCGAAAGGTGGAAAAGTTTGTCAATCGGTGGTGGCTTCGTTTTGTGCTGTAGCGCAAACGGTGATGTTCCAGGTGATGTTTTGCGATGTTGTTTACATGTTTTGACGCGGCATGCAATATCTGCCAGAAGGGTTTTTCGAAGACAGAAGGATTTTCAAAGCAAAATGTAAAAAAAAACAACTATAAGACGTTAGACGCTTGGAGACGGTTGGACGGTTGGTAAAAAAATCAAATAAAAATCATTTAAAATTAACTAATTAAATATCAAACAGAGCCAATATTAAAATACAATTGAAACCAGAAGCAAAAAAAACTAAGATATTATTTGAAGAAGTAAAAGAACAAGAAAGAGAGAAATTGAATAAATTGAAGAGAAATTGAATACAGCGTCCTAAAATTGAAAATGTTTTGTTCAAATCATACTAAACACATACTAAACATAAAAAAACACTTCAAAGCATAACACAAACCAGGATAACTAGGAAAGATAATAATAACAAATGAACACCACAATATTTGCTAATATAGTATAACTCAAATTAAACTAAACTGAAACGATCAACTGAAGAAACAAAATATAGACAAGTGGAGTAAACTCTATAAAACTTTTTGAAATACTGACAATAGTAAACCTATAGAACAAAACACATACTCGATTATTGAACTGTTGAATTGAGGCAAAAAAGCTACGGGACGGAAAAAAAGTAAAAAAAAAACAAAATTACGAAAAATAAAGCCTCAAAACAACAAAACTGTTGCAAAAATGTGTTGCAAAAAGAAGAAAAAGCGTTGTAAAACAAAACCTCAGTAAAACAATGTAACAAAAAGACAAACATGGAAGGACAAATGATGCAATCGATTATCGGACGCCGATCGCGGGGAAAACTGACAGCCCGCTGCACACGCGGTAAACAATGTAAAATCAATTCCTGCCCGTTCCACCCAGCGTGAGTGACGAAATGAAGCCGGGCCGGGCTGTAAAGGAACTAATTTTTGGAGCAGAACCACGGGCGCGCGCCTGCTCGCATTCGGTTGCGCCTTACGCCACACGCTGCCGCTGCACTATTCCGTTTCTTATCAAACCGGAGCAAGGTCTCTCTAGCTTGCGCTGTGATGCAATGCTGTTTGCACGTCTCCGCGCCGCAGGCGAGCCGCAACGATAACACTGGAGAAGACGGAGTAGTTTCCAGTGTCGATGTTTACCCGCTTCATCGATTGCGCGGGCGCACGCGGTTGCACAATCGCACCGCGTTTGATTGAAGAAAATTCGTCAAAAATTCATCTTCGAAAACGTGTTGAAGAGAGGAAACACTCTCTCTGGAAAGAAATTGAGGAAGGAACTCAATCAAAACGCCGGTCCGGTCGGTTGTGGAGCGCCAAGGAAGCGCAAACAAAATGGCTCGGAATGGAAAATTTTCACCGGGTGAGGTGAAAAAACATGCACACATTTATATAACAAACTCGACAACGCAGCGTGCGAGAAGTGAAAGAGAAATTGCGACCTCGAATGGCCACCCACCCACCCACGTTGCATACTCGCGCTGCTGACGGTGCAGCGCGAACCGACGAGCCGCGTTGAATGCAGTCAGCCGTGCGGAACAACCCGCAGTGTACCGGATGCGTTTGAAATACGCGCCCCCCCCTGGAGGGAGGGAGCGAAAATTACCTTATCGTAGCGAGGGAAGCGAGTGGGGTGGACCACCCACCCCTCTGTTGGGAACCCCTTTTTCACTGGGGACATAAAATTTGGCCCTCGCCCTGCATGGGACGCCACGTAGGAAGTGCGTTTACAGCGCGATATCGAATTAAAAACCCCTTTTTTCGTGGCTGTGTGTGTCCCCGGGGTCCACGACCGAAGGGAAATGACCCACCCTTTCCCCCCGCCCACTCTTCCCTCTCTCCGAAGGGTCAACGGAGCGTAACGAACGTCACCGTGCGCCGACGAACGCGCAGCACAATTACACACATTCAGTCGCATTTATCTGGAGAACGCGAGCGCGTGTGTGTGTTTGTCCGAGTGGGGTAAACATAACAAACACCCCGCCCCATTCGCGTCGGCGCTTTCCCGTTATGCTGCGTTTGCATGTTATCGCCGAGGCTCGCAATGCACTCGATGAGCGTCATTTAACATTTCGTCGGTTTGGTGCTCTTTCCAACAATGCTGCCTCATTCTGTTTGGAGACCAAGTCCGCTTGAGATGGACACGATAGAGGAAGAAACTGATTTGGCGTGCTTGACCTTAGTTGTGGGCCTTGTGGGCAACTTTGTTCTAGACGTGCCGTATCGGTGTCTTTCGAAGTGGAACGTAAATAACCTAACAAAAACACACACACGTAAGAAAACACTCTCTCCGATAGTTTTATGCCTTTTCCCCTTTCACATGGACTCACTTTCTTTGATAAATATTTAACGTTCCCCGGGGTTGTTTTGGGTGTTTTTGCTTTCTTGTTGGAGGATGGCACCACACGTGTCACACCCGTGTGTCTTCACCGTTTATTTGTGCACATTTTTAATAACCTCCTTCACTGTCGTAAGCCGTCTCGGTTTGGGGCGTTGTGCAACTGTTTCGTCTTTTCTTCACATTTCGATGTTTCTATTCGCGCTGTTTTGACGCCGTTTCAATGCTTCCTGCGCGTCATAATTTGAGAGTTCATTTTCAATCGCTATGACGCCGAGGTGCGTTCCTGCTCTGCTTTGCTTTGCGTAGGAAGTGGACAATTTATTACTGGCCCGTACTGCAAGCGAACCGTGACGAACGGGAATGGGACGGGAGGTGGGCGCCCTTCGCTACGGGTGATAAATTAGCAGAGCGCGGTCGGACTTTGGCTCGGACGACGGCGCGCAATCGGACGTTTCCGGAAGGAGAACGCGCCTCTGCGCTTTGATCGCGGCTGCGGCGGGATAAGTCTGCGGGCAGAGTCGCCGGCTTAACGAGAGAGAGAGAGAGAGTGGCAGTGGCAGTTTCTTATGCAGGCTATCCCTCCGAAGGGGGCAATAAATTATGCACCCGCTCAACTAGGTGTAAGTGTGGCGTGTGCAGCGTGTGCCGCAATTTGTCCACAATTAGCGACGAGCGTCTTCGGTGCAGTCGCTTCTGCTGATGGAGCTGAAGAAAGGAGCAGGTTTCAAATAAGGAAGAGGAACTAAGGCTGTCCCTTTGTGACACGCATCGCATGGCTTGCTGTGTGACCGGAGTGTTGTGTGCCATTAATCGGAGTTTGTTAAGATAATGTTGGTGGAACAGAGTAAGGGGAGTCTCTGACAACTCACACTTAAAGCAAGATATCTGAAAAAAAGGAGCATGTTGTCTTTGAATCCATGTTTTCGCCTATCATTATCAAGTTTTGTCTTTCAAGTCACCAATAAATGGAAAATTTTATTCAGATTTGGAAAGATTCCTTCCAGTTTTTATCGAAATTTTCTCAAAAATTGGTAGAATTGAGGTTAAATATTTATTTACATGAAAAACTACCCTATAGAGGATTAGGTTTGAATAAAAATAAATGTATGTCCTTTCTTTGCTTGAAGCATTCTTCTAAGCTCTCTTTGAAAATTTAGATAAATTCAAGAAAGTTTTTTTTTCTTAGAATAATTGAGGCATTGCTCTGCCGAACGAAGCCTCAGGAAAAACATACTTTAAGAGCTTAACTTAAATTGAATTGAAAATAACTTTGGAAAAAGTTCTTTCCAAAAGAGCTTTTACTCACTATCTCTGACCTAAGTCTGATATAGTTGCCTTGAAGACATGCTCAAGTCATGCCCGTTGGATCCTAATCACTTAAAGAAACACAGGAAACCACACGCCTCCCAAATCCAAACACCTATCCAACTATCTTCACAGTGCATCGCACCCGGCAAGGAAACCTGTTGATCCCGAGCAACCCAGGCGCGTTCGCGGCAAAACAGCGTTGACGCAATCATGACGTGATGCGCACGTTTTCCCACCCGCATGCATGCATGTGTGTATGTTTCCCTGCCTCGAGAAAAACAAAACGGGGCAAGGTTTTGGAAAACACTCGCACACCCACTCCACGTTGCGTGTTCGTGCGCCTAATGAACTGACCGCTGCCGAAGGAAGAAGAGAAGCAATGGAGAAGAAAAGGAAAAACTGCAACCGATGCTTCGGTCAAATGCACACTTCTGTTTTGGTTTTCCGCAGCGGGTGAGAAGCGTTGAGGCCATTTGCCGCTGCTTACGTGACGGATGCAACCACCCAGTTTGGGTGTGTGTGTGTGTTTGTCTGCAGATAATGCTAAATGAAGTGTTCGTTCCAAATCGAACAAGCGTGAATCGGCTCGTGCGCGCGCGCTCACACACAGTAATGCACGCGAATCACCACTCACGGAATTCTCACGTTGCATCCCCCCCGAGGGGGTAGAAACAAACGGCAAACGAATTAGTGGTCCATTAATAAACCTCCCCCTGGCCCGGACCACCCTTTACACACACGCTCACGTATGAATTGCTTCAAACCCATGCCCAGCCCATAGAGGTGGGCATTTTCCTCGGCTGGCTGGGTTGGGGTGGGTTGGAGATGCGTTAAGGTTTCTTCTTTTCCCGCGAAATAGGCGCGACCTTATTTCTACGGCTCACTAACCGCAGGCGAAGGAAGCGCCCAAGGCGGATGGGCTTCGCTTTTTTCGCGATTCAAAAACGGGTACACCCAGGGGGGGGGGGCTCCACGTGTGTGTGTGTGTCTTTCGTTTACGAAAGCACCCCCGGGTACCCGTAGTAATAATATTTTTTTGCTTCGCAACACCACCGGCAGCCGCGCGATGCAACGCAGCGGAAAAAGGCGGTCCGCGATTTCACTTGCTCTTGCGCGGCTCTTTCGTTACCGAACCGCTGTGCCGTCCGGTGGTCACCTTTAAGGAGTAGAGGGGCGAGCTTAGATTTTCGCTGACGATTGCCCCCGGGTCGACCCCCCCGATCCCATCCGTTTTCCACCAGCCGTCGCGCGAAAATGATGAAACCGTGCACGACACAATTGTGTCGATGAGCGTTGATGAGCGCTCATTAAAATTAGATCATCCGGGGCCCTGCCTTTCGGGTGCGATGGTACGAAATTTAAACAATTTGGCAGGCAGCCGGAGTGTCGGAGTTTCGTAGTTTACGGTGGCGTGGTGGCGCAAGCTGGTGCATGCGGCGAGTGCGTAATGTAACGATGGGGCAGATGGGGCGCCGAAAGTAACGCGTAATGAGATAATAAGCGTAGCCATAATAATGCAGTGGACATCGCGAAATATAGGAAAATAGCGATCATTAATGAATAGATTTAATTTTCAAATATACATACACACAAACCATACATGTGTTTCATATTTTCATGCCAAATTATGCTGTTTTTCTTCGCTTTAATGATTTGATTGATAATTTTTGCTATTTTTTGCCCATTTTTTGCATTTTTCACTATTTTTATGTTAGTTTTTGTGTCATTTTGTTATCTTACAATTTGAGTTATATTTTAATCTGTTTTTCATAATGTTTTACAACAGTCTCCAGATATTTTAGATATTTTAGATCTATGTGTCAATAACTGAGCATTTATACTCGTCTATTCTCTTCTTATCTGGCCCGCTCACGGTTATTCGGATATTCGTCTATTATTAAGCTGTTTCATATTTTTGTGGTGGCAGTCTAATCTGTTGAGCTTTACTTTTTCAGTGTTTCTTATTTTCTTATTTCTCGGTGTAAACTAAGAAGCTTTTTACTTTTTATATTGAAATATTTCTTATTGAGTTCTGATATTTTATTATTTATAATTTTGTCGTTTTCGTAATTTTTTCTATTTTTTTAATTATTTTCTATCATTTTCAATTTTATGTTTATTATTGTATATTTTTTATTACATTTCGTTTAATGAACTTCTCTTATATGCCCAATGTTATGTTTTATCGAAATTTATTTCGTATTTATTACCCGTGTTTTCCATATTTGTTTGACTTTCATATCGCTTCATGTAACCCAAACGCGGCGTTTCTTTTTGCGGCTCGCGGGTTTCTTTCATTACGTTTTCTAATCCCATTACCTTGTTCCACTCGCTAATGGTGGATTAAAATTATTTAAATTGCTAATAGCGGCAATAATTCATACCCTTTACACGCACGGCCATAATGGGACGCCGGTGGAAGGATGCACTCGCCACCGACTGTTTCCAATTTGCTTCCCAAAAGCTCATTTACCCGCCCGTTTGCCGGCACTTCTCGCAAACACGTACACATAAACACCCAACCCGCTCGTTAAACATTAACGCCCGACGCACTTAATCCCATTTCGCACACCACACCAACCATCTCGGGGGTCTCGCACTGTTTGGTTTTTCGCCTTTCGTCTCGCCAAATCACTTAATAGCTTCATTTGTCGCTTGCGGGCTTCTTCGGCGGTGTTGGTGGAGAGAGAAAGAGAGAAAAGGAGAGTGAGTGGAAACCTTCGCCCAATGCCGGAGCCGTCTATAAAAGAAATTTTAAGCAAACACCTTTCGAAACCCCAACCCTCTTATCGTGGCAAGCGACGAGGGTGTCGATATGTCTCCCCGTCTTGTCTATTGCGCCGCAAGAAGCGATCCCGTGTGTCAACAGACCCTCGACGACTGACGAGCGCGCGTGATGTAAGCCTAATCTAAATTTACGCTCCTTTCCGTCGGCCGTGTTTATGTTGGCTGTATTAAAAAGAGGAAAAAATACGCGACGGGACACAGGAAAATGGCAATGTTGACCGAAGATTAAATGAAGTCCACTTTCACTCGCAAAAGGGTTCGGCCCGAGAAGATCCGGGCCCGCGAGAGGGGCTACGGACGGCAGGATAAACAATGAAACTTTCCCGGCGCGTACAGCGCCCAGCAGGCTCGTGGCCTCGTGGACTTTCTAGCGCGATTCGCAACACTTTTCGACGGCATTCGTTTGCAGGCGATGACCGACGAGTGCAAGCAGGTCAGGGTCTTCCCTTGCGCGAGGGTCAATATCTGAACCGCAGTAACTCCCCACATCTGGCCACCAGCGAGTGCAAACGGACCAGGCAAGGATGTGTTGTGGTGAGAGCTATGTTTAGCACAGGGAGCTTTCGCCTTCGGCGTATGCAACGTGCCCGCTCCTCGTTACTGTTGGCGTAGTAACTCGAGTCCTCCGGTCGGGTACGGGCATGGGACTTCATTCACAAAAACGGTCAGTGATGCAAATAAAAATGAATTGTTTGTTGATTTCTTGACATTGGGTCACTTTTTTCCTGCCGTAGATCATAAAGCGACGGTGCTCAGGAACCTGTTGGAGTCGGTCCGTTTGTACTGTGCCAGTCGCACTCCCCCGAAATGTCCTTCGATTGCTTCGATTGGCACTGGAATTGCGCGCGTAAGCGCTCCACCAGGAATTGGGGATTGAGGAGTACTTTAATTGAATCGGCGTCCGGCGTACGTCCGAGCGTCCATTCCTTTCACAAAGCATTGAACTTACCGCCGCCTACTCGCTGCCCGGGACGGTTGGCGTCAGTGGATTATTGACCCACAGACGGCACGCCGCGAGATTGACGTACACGAGGCCAGCACGGGAGTGCGAGTAAGCGAAATGAAATTAAAATTTAAATAACACAACCAAACCGCCCGAAAGCAGCACGCCGAAAGCGCGCGAAGGTCACGCTGCCGTGGGATGGAGAGATGAACTCTACGGACCGGGGGTGGTTTCCTGTTCAGACGCAGGGTTTCTCCCAGGGGTCGGGTTGCTGGGAAGCCGAGACAGACGCACACAGACACTCGGCCCCAGAAGGAACTCGCGGGGTTATTGATCCCTCTCTCTCTCGTGTGGCGTTCGCCGTGGCGTCGCTTCTCCGGCGAACCGGTTAGAGTGATCATTAAAATAACAATGAAGAACTCGACCCCCGGGTGGAGGTTGGTACGGGAGCACGGGAGAACCGGACGCTTCATGCTTCGTTCTATGCGCGCGGGACCGCAACCGAAGAAATAGTGCAGTGGTCATTCTCGGTCCCTGCGCTGCTCACATCGTTCTCCGGGCGCGATGTTGATCGTGCTGATGAAAATAGACGACCCTTGATGGCACCCGGTTCTAGCGCATGGAGCGATCAACTGGGCACTGGGAGCGAAGTTCTACAAGCGACCGATCGAGTGTGAGGTTAAAAAACCTTGCCCGGGGAGTTCCTGGAACGTTGGAGGCGATAGCTGCCGTGCGTTGTGGAGACGTTGGTGGACGACCCCCTCACAAGACAGCACAGGAGGATTGGCCTCCAGTCGGCTAATTGAGAGTGATTGGCAGCGTCAAACACTTTCCGTGACTTATTAGCGCATGTGCGTGCGGTAAGGATGCACACACGACGCCACCGGCCGCAGAGTTTATCGTCCAATTGAAGGACAATCTCGCACTCTCTCTCTCTCTCTCTCTCTTTCGTTCAAACAAACACACCGGGCCAATTGTGTCCGTGTCAATTGAGATAGGAAAGTTCGGCGTTCGTTACAGGCCCAGGTTCACGGTCTACGACGCTAATTAACACTTTCGATAACGCTGCAAACAGACCAACGCGCTGCGGGATGATACAGAGCGAAGACAGAGAGAAAGAGAGAGAGAGAGAGAGAGAGAGAAAAGCAGACGTTTGTTTGCCTTTGTGTGGTGGTGTGTTGATGGTGCTGATTGATAAGAAGCGTGGCGTTAGCCGCCGGGATTGGTTTCACCTTCACGCCACGCCACAGGTTCCGTTCCGACACACGCGCAGGCCAATCACCGAAAGGCCCCCTCCTGCCGATCGGATCCGTGCTAATGAAAGGGATATTGTCCGTGTGGTCCGGGGTGTGGAAACGAAAGTTCGGCCGGGTCCGGTTGGCAATTAAAGCCTAGAGCCGTGGCTTAATAATGGAGAAATTATGTTTGGTGGAGTTGTGAATGGCCCCGAGCGTACGAAGTACTTCGGGGGTAATTCGATTGATTGGAATATTAATGACTTCAGGAGGTAATGTTGAGTCATAGGCGTACTGCCACAGATCCAACATGTTGGTGCCTCTCCAGAAGCAGCTCCAGCAGCGAGCCTTGAGTCGAGGACAAGTTGGTGGCGGCTCCAATACCGTGGCGCACTGGAATCGGGCCATCCCTAGCACATTCCCGGACGGGTACCCGTCGTTGTGGCGTCGTCCACAAAAAAAACCTTCGGTAAATAGAGGCCCCGAGACAAACACAGCCTAGGCTCTAGGAGCGAACCACGGAGGGAACAAGAAACAAGAAATATCATAGAGTGCAGCGAGGAACTCGTTTTTCAAGTTCTGCCCAGGCCCGGGCCTTGTTAGCGCGTACACAAGCCCGACCATCGTGTGTGCAGCCGCCGCTTGGATCAGGTTGCTGCCGGTGCTACCAAATGTGGCGCGTCCTGTCCACATGGCCACGGTTAGGGCCACGGTGTGCACGCACTGGGACGCCGATTTTACTTTCACGGCCTTTTACACGCCCGGGAAGGATGCCGAACGGGGCCCCAACCCCTGGTTGGTGTTGTGTTTTCTTTCGCTCGCATCATCTGCCCCCGGGCCGGGTGGTTTGGTTTGTACAGTTATACACAGGGCCCTCCCATCTCGCAGTGCCTTTCTCGCGTGGATCCACGTGCGGGAAGTGAAACCTAATCTATCACCGGAGCCCGGGGAGGCGAGATGTTTGGAGCGCGTACAGACGACAAAGAAAAGCCCTCCGTCGAAGACGTGACAAATGGAAGAAATTGGGTTATCACTATGGCTATGATGGGCTATTGCGTACGGGCATCATCACGGCAAACGTTCGAGCAAAGTGCGGTTCGTAGTTCTTGGAACGAATAACAACCTAACAAGAATATCTCCCGCAGAAGGTAATTGGGTCATGAGGGAGGTTTTTTTTCCTTCTTCATGTGTTCACCGACACTGATGAGCTTCGGCCGGTTCTGGATCGATAACTCACATAACGTCGAAACACTGGACGTGAGGACCAGGTGCGTTGGACTCTGAACTACATACGCCATCGGCAGATAACACAAAATGGACGGCCATGAATCACTCCAACATCGAGCACACAGAAACACTCGCAGATGTTAGTTATTCCAGTCGATAAACGAGACCGTACGCAGACGGCAAGAGTGCACTGCACTAGTCCATGGCTGTCACTCTTCGCCGCGACTCGGCTCGGCCACTTGGGAAAGGACGCAACGCGACGCACCATCGGAGATAAAATCCAGGGCATAGCATCTCCTGGCTGCTGGCATGCTTAGAAGGAGCATGCGTTCGTTCCATAAACGATCAGCTCTGTCCCCTTTTCCTTTGTACGATGCAAGCTCCATGGGCGAACACAAAGAGCTCCATACAAAGACTTGGCGATGGCTCCGTCCCCAGTTCCCTATCGTTTGTTAGTGCGAAGAATCCAACACACGCAATTCGCTTCAATTAAATGACACATCGTGGCTGACATTTAGTCTCTCTCTATCCCTCCCGGATGGCGAATGAATAAACAGATCAGATTGGTGGATTAATAAATGCAACTATGCGGTGAACTGATTAGCGATTAAGTGGACGACGCGCCCCGTACCGGAAGTCGTTTAAATTACGCGACTAATGTCGTACGTTCAGGTCCGTGTTGGACGCAATCCAAACTTTAGCTTGCCAACGTCCGAACGCCCCGGTTGAGCACTTCTCGGCCGCACCGGATTGGGCCGGATGCATCGGTATCGTAATACACGGCCGTAGCCGTGTTTGTGATGCAATTTTTTGAAATCTCAAGAAAAAGAACACGACGTGTGCGAGTTTTTAAAAATAGCGCCCGCGGGAGACTCGATGCCCGACTTAACTGGCCGCCTGTTGGAGTGGGTCACGCATCGTGCTCCCGTTAGACCTATTATCGCCCGGCGGACTAGCGGGGAGAGAATTAGCACCGATTACGCGTACTTGACCGCAGGTGTATCTCCCTGTTGGCACATCCAATTAACGCCTGCTTCCGAGAGGGGCCGATGAATCAGAACTAGCTGGAACTCGCGAGTAGTCTCACGACATGCAATCATCTTCGACACACCGACCGACCAATTGGATCCAATTTGTCCGAGGACCGGGTCGGCCACTAAAAATAGTGTCCCAATGTGCTTCCTATATCCGCCCGACGCCGCCGCAGTCGGGGTGGGGTTAGGAAGTGATGTACTGGCGGACGTTGGGTACGGCCAAAAATAGCTTTTCAATGTTACAACCACACCACACGCACGCCGGCGAGAGCCGTGTGTGACGTTTCGTGTGACGTTTGGCGTTTAGCATCGCGCCCCAAACACCAGAACCGGTTCGCTGGGTGGAGATGTCCAGCGATTCGTCTCCAGCGAAGTCGACGACTTGTGGAGCAGGTTCAAAGTCCGTCCCGCGGGTGGGTGAATCACGAGATCGAAGTTATCGGCAAACGCGCCTGTCTCATGGTGTGATTCGGAGATGAGAGACACGCTCGGAGGCTGCTTCTCGCTAATTGACAACCGCGGCGGATGAATCATCTTTCGGGGTCGGTTGGGCAAAGTGGGACATACCTTGTGCAACCTCTCTCTCTCGCTCACGATGCGCATCTTTGACGGGCATCGTCCTCGGCCCGGTTCGAGCTCGCCGGGGGTGGTGGATTTCCTCGTTGCAACCTCGACCAACGTGCAGCGTGTGCTCCCCGTCAGTGACGACCTTCTGGCTATAACCCACACCGACGCGGCAATCGATACCTGTCCCGGAATCGATGGTCGTATAACAGAAAAATAGGAGGGAATAATGCTCCATTCTTGCAGCGAATGCAACGACGGCTGCAGTTGTCCATATCACGAGTATCACGGCAACAGACGAAGCCCGGAGCGCACCAATAAACAAAATGGTGTGTGTGTGTGTGTGAAAAGCACAGAAATGGCCTCAAACGAGAGGCGTAAAAGGACGCGATTTTAAATTATTTTTGATTATAATTAAAACAATTTGTGTACACAGTCCAAAAACGAAAAAAACAACAACAACCGGATCACGAGAGCACGATAAGAACTTAAATCACTCAGAGAGTTCACAGAGCTGGCCATTTGAAGCAGAAAGCAGCAAACATGTACACATCGGGCCGCTGTTTTAAGGACTTTTTGTTGTTGCTGGCCGTAAGTTGCAAAACAATACCCCCAACGCCAACGACTCGGCGGCGCTCGGCTCGCTTGCCGGCGCGGCCAAAGTGGGCCAAAAGTGAGCAGACAAGCGTAGCGCATCGGGCAGCACCTGTCACGGGCCGAGGGCGTCGGAGGGCGACGGAACATCATCGCCTTGCTTTTATTTTTGAAATTGATGTTTATAGAGCAACGGACGATGCGGGAGCTGGGGGGGGGGGTGGCCGTTTTCGCCAAACGCGCACGTGAAGTGGCGTGAAAAACGGCGCGAAGAGACACCGAGTTTTGTTTCTGGTTTTTGGGGTTGGTTTGGGGGGTGTTTCGGGAGGCGGACGAACCCGCGACGAGCGGCTCATTTGCGACGAGGAGTACCGTGCGGCCAGTCACTCGGGAGCCTCTTGGGTGGGAGTTTTTTTTCGTTTTGTGTTTTGTTGGCCTGTAAGTATTGGTGTGCGATAGTACTACTATCGACCGGCGACGAAAACCACCTCCCCTCCCCAGACGGAACCACCCCGCGTGTTCTCGCGTCTAGCGTTTTTTTTATTACGTTTTTCTACGCATCCGCATCCCGGCGTTGGCGAAACGAAAGTGAATTTGACGAGTGAGACGGACCGCAGCCAACGCACTTTTCCTTTTGGGCCGCCGATTTCACCGACTTTGATAATGGTTGCGCGTTCGGTTCTGCGGAGGTTTTTTTTTTCTTTGTAACTTCGTTTTCCCTTTTCCGTGCCGGTCAGCTCGTTTTCCTTCCAAAAACAACAAAAAGCCTCGTACCGAAGGTCGGTGGGGGGTTTTTCCCCCATTTTTGGCAGGGTTTTCACCGGGTGGCGCGTCGAGGCGGTGGTGCAGCGCATTTAATTAAATGCCAAAATGGTGTGCGTGCGTGTGCGTGTGCGAAGGATTTGTTTTTGCCCTGCTTTATGCGCTTTTTCTTCCTTCAAGGTGGTGGCGATATATGTATTAATGAAATCCGAAATCATCCGGTACCGCCCGCGCCCAATAACACACACGCGCGGTGCCTGATTATCGTTGCAAGGCTATAACCGACGGCCGAATGAATGTATGCGGTTTGGTGGGCAGTTTTCGCAAATTGGTTTTCACCACCGCGGTGGCCAACGGGTGGGTGCTGTTTGGTCAAGGTCAAGGGAAGTTTTGGGGGGGGGGGGGGGGGGGCTCGGGTGTGCTGTGTACATTTGTGGGGGGTTTTGGGCTCTTTCAAAGGTGTTTTCCACCGTGTGTGAGGTGGATATGCAGCAATCGATTTCACTCCTCGTGTGAGTAGTTTCGTTTTTGCACGTTTCAATTATGGTACTTGCGTGACTTGAAGATTTATTCAAATTGCTCAGATAGATTGAGGAAACTCTTTATGCATTATGTAGTACGATTAACGATTTCTGCATTATGTAGTACGATTAACGATTTTAGCATTATGTAGTACGATTTAACGTAATGATATGCTTTTCAATTATTCTCAAAGATGAGTCATTACCTCCTGTAGAAGAATCGAATCGAATCTCTAACTCTAAAACTCTAGAAAGGAGTAGAACTTCACCGACAAGAACCGACTGCTTATGTGAGATATATAATATTCAACTCCCAAAATGGTACGAAACAGATTAAACTCTCAAAAGGATAGCAACAGTGTCAGAAACTTCGAAACAGACTCTCGAAACAAATTATATAAAAACTAGCTCTAAAAAAACAAACTCCAAAAAAAATCGCAAAAGAGTTGGAAATCAGTGAAAGGATTATGCATTGACTCACATATAAGTCATAAAATAATTCAATATCAAAGTCAATAAACCGTAAGATTCAATTAGAGAAGAATCAATTGAAGCACCACATAGAATAAAGAGTAGAGTATATCGAAGAGTCGACTCTTGAAAAGAATTGGTTCTCAAAGAGAATCCAAACGGTCGAATCACTCATCCTTTCCAATAAAACTAGATCATCTGAAATTGAAACAAATTGTGTAATATACATCGAGCTCTAAATTGTTAAAATACTCAATGTGCATAGTGTTATCAACGTTGTATTCCGAAAATTTTCCCAAATTGATAAGCCTTCAACTGATTCCTTTGAAACTATAAAACGATTATTGAATAGATCTTTTCAAGCCTCGTTGATTAATCACTGTTCTGTTCTACTGAGTACCGAGAATTGTTTCATTCCATATCATCAAGCACAGATAAGCGCACAGCAAATAAATCAACAGACCACTCAAACCATCTGTTGGCGCACTCGGCCGCCAGCTACCAAACCCGAGCCAGTGTTATCAACACACCCGTGCGGACGCTGTTTACCAACGCTCTTATCACTTCCCGATGGAGCGATTATCGTCCGGGCGCGGTACGTGAGTGCGGCGCCCGAAATCGGATTCACCCGCAATCACATGTTGCACCGGCTGCATCATGGCGGAGGAAAAAAGTCACGAAGACCGGTGTAAAAATATCTCTCAGTTGGTGGAGCCGGTGAAGCGGTTGACGCTCGTTTAGCTCCGCTGATTGGATTAAGTGTAATTGAGCGTCAACTTAGCCCCGTGCCCTGGAGCAGCTACCAGATTCGATTGGCCCAGAATGGGAAGTAAAAACGAGCTGGTGTGTGTGTGCTGTAAAGAAATCCAATTGCTCGGATTATTGCTTGCAGCAGATTCCCTCTGTCCCGAGCTGAATCAGATTTCTTTTCCGCTTTCGGCGTGCTGCGGCAAAATTCCATAATTTGGCATAAATGCATGTATGATAATACATTCGTAACATCGGAGAGGTTTTTGGTAGGGTGAACGTTTTGCTGACGTCGGCACCAACGGGCAAGAGCGACCCGCGGGCAGAGAACGTGCCGTGGATTTCGTCGGTGTCGATGTCGTTAGGCGAAGGACGTGCCGATGGTGACATTTTCGACGGTTTCCGATCGAAACGGAGCGAACCCAGGAGGAGACAGATTTCTATCGAAGGAGACGCCGCCTATTTCCTTTCACGTACGGGAAGCGATTGCCGATGCCGATCGTGTCATCCGGGATGAGGTTCGATGTTGAATGAATAATTTGAGAGAGGATTAAAAACGTGGTACAAGGGGGAATACAAATATCTCGCTGGTAATAGCGTTCGTGCCGAATTTAATGACAAGAAGACAACGTGTACACATTTCCCGCTTTTGTGATACTATCGCAGAGTAAGGGATGAAGAGTTAAACAGAACTGTTCCAGCAGATAGCATCGTCGCACCCGATGCCAAAGGTCACAACAGGCAAATATGATTCTATTCCGATTACAATCTCACTACCGTCCTTCGCTGGGAAGAGAGTGTATGTGACTGGAATGATAATCTCGTTAACTGCGCTACGCCCTTGACTCCCTCTGAAATGTAGTTTCTTCTTTGTTGCTGGTGAAAACAAACAGGCGAACCAGTAGCTGCCAATTTGCCAAACTGAATGTTATCTGCACGGTGGGGCCGTTTTTAATTTACATATTATGATTACCCAACGGCGGCTACCCACCGAACGGAGCATTGGAATGCCCTCGGTTCGGAGTCGACCGGTGGGGCACGCGTAGGACGTTGGCATGCACTCTTGCTCTTGCCATGCACAGAACCTGCTCTTTGTTGCGGTTTAATTATTCGAGTTGGCTCAATTAATCTACCCGACCGAGCCGCCCGACGCACGACAGTTTGTCCTGCGGGATTCCAGCTCCCAAATTGCTCGAGGAATGAAACATGTGGTTCATTCCGCTGCATTGCATTGTAGTCTGCGAAGTCCGTAGAGCGAAACCCCCGTGTCCATCGTGGTGGCTTGAAGAGCGCGGACAAGTCATCGAACAAGCGGTGAAGTGAGCTTCAACCGACGTTTCCAACACTCCAAAACAGGCAGATAAGATACGGTGGAGGTGTGCGGTTGTTGCATAAGTGAGTCGCGATGGGTACTGCTGTCCGAAACTTCATGCTTTACAAGCCGCACCACCGATAGAGACATCATTCCCGGTAGTGGAATTGATTACACTTTCCAATGTTCTTGTACGTCCCAAAGCAAAGCGCAAAGAATCGAAAAACAAAACGAAAAAACGACATCAGACAGTAGCAACCATCCGAATGGGACATTCGGTGCGGACATTACACGAAATTCTTGCGATTGTTTTACGAGCACAAACGGCCTGTAGCGGAATTCCCGACCGTGCCGGTGTCAACAAGCGCAGGACAGGCAAGTGACACTGCCGCGGGTAGCTACACCGACGGTGGGAAATGATGGATCGGTGACCATTTCGGTAGTACACGGTCCCGACAGTTGTCAGCCAAACGCAGGCAAACTGGATCCATCCACCCAGCATTCTGGGGTTTGGTGTGTACATCTTCCGGGTTCTCCACCCGACGGTGGATCATGTTACGGTGACGATCCGCGACGAAGTCTCGATGACTCACACCCGATCGGTGGCGAGGAGTTCGCGCGATCTTCTGGATTTCATGGTTTAATTTCGGTTTCGCCACCAACTTGGTAATCTTCTCATCACGCCTCACGCGTTCTCTCTCTCTCTCTCTCTCTCTCAACGTGCCAGTCAGTCAAGTTCAGCTTTTCGGTGCTTAGACCTGGTGCTCCGCGCAGTTGGTCCGTTCGGACCGTGTGTAGCGTAATTATTCATTTCCCCTTGCGCCGTGCGGCTGACAGACAGCCGTTTGGCTTCGTCTGTCACGTTTGGGTTCTAGCTTGGCGTTGACTTGGCTGCTCCGATGTTCTGGCGGGGTGTGACAGTTCGTTCACCTTTCGTGGGTTTGCCGTGCCAAGAGTTCCTGCGCGATCCGTGCAACAGAGTGGTGGTGTTAATTAGAATTATCATAACATCATCCGTACCAGCTGCAGCCAGCTTCGAAATGGACCGTTACCGTGTGCGTCACAGATGGTACCAGGGAGATGGTTGCGTCAGTGTTCGAGGCAACTTAACCCAACCTGATCTCTAGGATCGGAGGTTGGGCCACGTACGCACCAACACTCGGAGGAACGGAAAGTGAAAGTGGACAAGAGATCATCCCAACGGCGTGCTCCTTCCAAGAATCTGACTCCACCGTAGCGGTCATCACCAAGTGGCCTTCAATTAGCGGCCATTAATTGGACTCCCGGACCAGTGGCACGAGACAGGAGCTCGGGTGCCGTTTGAAGAGGGGTCCAGGTTCAGGTCTGTCGGAAGCGCGTAAAAGCCACTGATGGTTTTGAAAATTTAATGACCCTCCGGGAGCCGGGATTGTTTGTTTTTATCGGTTCGAAGTGAGCCCAACCTTCAGCCGAAAACTTTTAGGATCTTCCCATCCGGCACACGGTGAGGTTTCTTGCAAATCATCACGCTTTCCGGTGTGTTTTTTTTTGTTGTATGCCACAACACTTTCCCGCAACCTGGGGCATTGAAACTTGGGCAATTATTTAAATATATTCCGGGTGGCAAAGGAGCAACAGAAAGGGTTCCTTTGGACTACCTTTTACAAGCCGACGGATTAGAGTGAAGCAACATCCCAGCAACATCCCTATCTTGTTGTTCTTAAGAAGTCGCAGAGTGGGGGGAACAGCTTTATGGAAGGGTCTGATCTTTAAACGGGTTTTGGCCTCCCGGATGAGGTTAGTGCTCTCGTTCATCATCCGACCACGCGATGCACGCACACACGGTTCTCGTTCTTGTTGTAAAGCTGTGGCGTTACCTGTGCCGCGAGACGTATCATTACGTAAACTGACGAGTTCGTTGGAGATGCGCGACCTACGCATGCGACCCGCGATTACGATCTGCGTACAAGAGCTCCAAGCCAGCTCCAAGTCGAACCTGGAAACCCGTCCGGGCGGGACCAGAACCTAGACACCCCGCCGCAACTGGATGTTAATTAAATTAAGTAATCATACTTTACGACAACCGTGCGGGGCCACGCACGTACACTCCCACGGTTCGTCTTGCTCCTTCTCCTACTCCTTCGCCAACGTGCCAAAGCTGGGTACCGACCAGAAGGTGTTAGTTCCACCGCATACGAATAGGTGTGCGCGACATATGATACTCCGTTAGCTGTGCTTTTCTTTTTCCCTTGTCTCGCGGAGAAGCCCTCGCAAGTGGAAAGGTTCAAGTAGGTGCGTGGCATCAGTGATGTGCGCAGACGACCATATTTGGGAATATGATTAGACCGAGTACACCGGAAGACATTAATTACCGCAAACGGGGGAGAGGGGCGCAAAAAGTGGGAAGAATACGGAGGCTCGTACAATGCAACTGCAACATGCGCCAGCAACGGGTGGAAAAGTGGGCTTATGACACCCGCTCGGTCGTCGCGTGTGCCGCCGTCCTCGTTTCGTCACGTTTTTCGGTGCGGTCGGTGGGCTCGTCTTGCTGCAAGATGACATTAACGAGGTGCACGTGTAAGGCGCGGGCTGGGCTAAGGGCATTAGCAAAGTGGCCATGGTGGGCCGCAAGTTCTACGTGTGTTATGTAAGATCGTGAGAGGAGATTTATGACGGATCACGCCGAGCGGTTGTTGTTCACGTTATCCAACAGATGTCGCTGAGGGTTCCAGTGTCATTACTTGAAGAATGAGCCGCTGCATCGATTTATGACATATTTGACAGGAAGAACGCGTCCATTACTGTCTGACTTGTAGTTGTGTAAATCACACTTATTCTTCTAAGAGCAAGAATCAATTATGAATACATGACATGAATGGGACATGAATGGGGCATTACTCTTCCAAGAAATATGATGCTGGAGAGTTGGGGAATGTCCTCAAATACCTTCAAAGATCCAGTTGAACTTGCATGGATTTATGGAGCTCTAGAGATATATGAATCTTTGAAGATGAGTGAATATTTTGAGAGATTTAATTCTGAATACGAATGAGTCTTTGGAGAGAATTCAATGGATGGATTCAATTGATGGATATGAACCACTTCACTTGTCTGATTAGTACCTGAATTCTCTCCTCTCCGATTAATGGCGCATCTCGCATGCCCCACACGCACACCTTACATAACATCCATACCGAGCAAAGTGGGATGATGATGATACCGTCTAATATGTTTACACCTCTCTCCCTCTCCCAGTCCATTGTGCTCCCTTCAGAAGCATTTCATTTTCTCAACGTACAAAACAAGAAGCGCAATCATTCGTGCTAAATAGATTCTTTTAACATTCGCACGCACGCACGCACCCTGAGATGGGCAATGGGGTACCCAAAACCGTTGCCCCCACCGGTCTCGACTAGACACCTGATTTCGTATGCACACCGGTGAGGCTCGTTCTCGGTTCTCACACCAAACTGCCTTAAGCATCCAGTGAGTTGCGGTTCGGTTCAATATGGCCGTTGAAGCCGTCTCTCTCCGGCTCGAAACGCTGCTTTAAATTCCGATATCGTCTTCCAAGCGCGTCTGCCGTTACACACCGGAAGATCGTCTCGTCTTAACGAGCGCAGACGCAGACGAAACGCACGCGGGCATGACCGAAGACAGAGGGAGCGAGCGTTGGACGGTGGACGACGCAACCGATATTGGCGAAAACAGAATAAACAAACAAACCCCACGCCAGCCAAGAGACAGGTGATACGCACTCCAACTCAGCGCACCAAGAAGAGACGAATGGAGAAGAGTTCGACCTTCCTCACACTCTGCCGGGTTGCCGGGATTCCAGCGCTGATTACGCACACACGGGGATGAAAGTGAAAATCCCGCACCGCCTACGGAACATTCGGCGCAACCGGTGTAACGACTTTTGAATTTTTCATCACCCACCGCCCGGAAAGGAAAATCTTACGGTGCTATGTAAGCTCGGGTGAGCTTTTTATGGAGGGAGGTTTTCTTGCGTGCGAGATACGTCTTGCTTCAAAAAACGTTGGAATAGCGTCCGGATGAGCTATTCGGAGCGGCTTTACGATAAGCTACGTGTTGTGGGCTTTGGGGCGGATGTGGGATGTTTGGCGAAGGTTTTGAGGTTTTGATGGATTCATTTTGAGGTTAGCTTCCATTTCTTATATTTATAGCTTACAGGAATACGTCTTTTTTTTGCTGGAAGGAACAAAGATGCAGCATCACTTCAAACTGCCGAATAAGTCTTCCAAGAACTTTATTGCACAATTCAATCATTATCTCCAGAGGCCATCAAGCCGTCTTGATTCGTTTTTTGGTTTGTTTCGTCGCAAGGGATACAGTTACGAATAATCAACTTGATCCGAATGCTATCTCCCCCCCGTTGTGAAAAAAACCTCAAAATTTGAACACGATCCACTACGTGGTTATGCGAAATGATTCTAATTTTAGCGCCCTGAAATAAACCGTAGCGTTACACACACACATAGAGAGCTCGCGTTTAGCGCGGAAAATCACACCGGTTCGTCTGCGGCTTTGGCAGAACGCAGAACATCGGTCCAATTTGTTTGGCACTGCATGCAGATCTGCTTCGGGTCGTGTTTTTTGAGCCCCATCCGCTCGAGATCTCGGCTGAGGGTGACGGCTTGGCGGCGACGGCTGCGAAGAATTCGGAAGCGGAAAGCGGACGATGCATTTGGCAGAATGGTAGCCGAAAAGCCCCCAGAAAACCAAATCTCCCCCAGCGGCCGTGCGGCCCTGACACACGACAAAAGACACGGAACGTGCGGACGAACGGACGGAAGACGGAAATTAGAAAACTGTTTACCAACAGTGGTTTCACGTCGATCGATCGAGCGCCTCTCGAGTGCCGCCGGAGGTCGCATACTCGACTGGTGGTGGTGATGGTGGTTTTCTGAGCTCTTGCTCGACGACGCTCGCACGTCAGTCGAACTAAATATAGTTCGACCCGCTCGAGAAGTCGTACGGAGTGTGTTCTTCCTCTTCGGACGAGGAAACGGCACCCTTTCGGCACCCTTACGCCGGTCCACACAACATTGTGTCAGCACTCGATCCGCGATCGTCATCATCAGCGAATGTCGGCCAGCGTTCAAGTGGTTCGATGTGCCTGGTGCGATCGGGCGGAAGATTATGACGATAGTAATTAGCGGTGATCGACATGGAAGGTGTGGAAAATGTGTAGAATGCTTCTTTTTGCGCAAAAGAAAGAGTTTTTTTGTGAGATGGTGGTGTAATAGTTGAAAAAATGATGAGCTTAGAACTAGCAGTAGACCATAAAATAGAGATTTCTGTCTTTTTGCGCAACAAATCGTGGCATTACAAGTTATTTTATCTGTTAGTATTACATCTGTTAAGAGACGAAAGAAGCCGAAAGAGCTCAAAGTCTCTTAAAGCCATACAAACAACAACTACATCTGTTAGTATTACATGTTATATTCTGCGGAACTAGGTGTCTTAAGAGGAATTAACAGAGTTTCTCCAACTTTGGATATCGCCTTTTCAGACTTATGAAGTTTTGTTTATACAATCGTAAAATGTACTTCAAAATGCAAACAAAATCCTAAACATTAACATGTGTTAAACATATTCATGAACGAAGAAAATGTGTTGGACCTATCTATGTCCCTCCAAAGGCAAAGTACTGCGGAGCAGTTGTTATGCAAATTCAGTTGCAATCATTACGTTGGGTGGTTTGGAGCATAAACACACGGACGGCAATCGGGCTGCACTTTTCACTTCATCGTCGGTGGTCATACAATTTCCGAGCCCCGGTCGAGCAGAGAGGCACACACAAAAAAACCCATATTGATTGCTTCCCAGTACTTCCCACCATGCCCGGCAGCCCCAACGGAACTGAGGCCCACGCCCACCCCGTAAACATCTCCGGGCGATTGAAAGGGATGTTTTCTTTCTCCGACTTCCAGCAAGCGATTTTTAACGTTTTTGTATGCTGCCTGGAGCTATTTCTTCGCCACACAGACACGCGAAGACACTTTTCGTTTCTTCTGAGCCTTTCGTAAGAAGGGCCCAACACAACAAAGCCACGTGTGGAAAGCGTAACCAATTTTCCTCCATCCGTAATGTATCAATTACCGCGTGCTCGTGCCCTGCCGCGTTTGCCACCGGAATGTGGAACGATTTTATCATCACATGCTCGGTTTGCATGTGCCACATGCATGCACCCTGAATGCACTTTTCCCCGCCGGGGCGTACGCAGCTAGTACGTACAGCTAACGCATGTTACCAGCGAGGGAAGGCTGGAAAGTTGCATCCAGCATCTTCAAAAGCGGCATGTTTACATATCCGCGCCGCATCAGTCCACACACATCCGGCAGATGTAGTGGTTCTAAGTCTGTGGCAGCCTGGCTGGCCGGAGAAGCCAGAGCTAGACGCTTGTTGTAAACACATGTTGGTCTCGTCCGACGCGTAAGGAAACTATTTTTAAAACACTCCACCGCGCACTGGTGCACTGCAGGCGTGTACAGGAATGTGCGCGACTTGTCGTCCACATCGCGGACGTTGATCATTCAACGGGCGGTGCGCGCGATCGAGTACGCGTTTATTTTGGCATCAAATTTGCGTCAAGTTCGCGGCAATTGATTGCTCGGCCAGCCAGTGGTTCACCGTTTGGAACGATGCGCTCGAAAGGGCGAGTTGTGGCATAATAAATTTGCGAAGACTGGTACACGGTTCTCGTTGGCCGCGGGCCAGAGAAGTCGTATGATCCGACCGTTGCAAGGAAAACAAGTCTGGAGATGAGGAGAACAGGGTTCTGCCGTACTTAGGCTACATCTTTGGAATGTTGCGCCCGCTAGCAGACATTTTTGTTTACACTTCTATCCCTCGCACTCCTTCTAGCTTCGCAGATTTTCTCGTTCCAAACATACCCCTTCTACTGCCACCTTACCGGAAGGTGTCCTGCATCGAATCCTTCCAAACTGATCCAGTTGGAAATACGTCCCCAATAGGAGCGCGGGAGAGATCCTGCACAAAAGCGTCAATTCGTACGCGTCAGTTGCTCCATAGGCGTCCGACAAGACGCGTGTCTCACCTTAACTCCGAGAACCAGTTTCAGGAGCAGGTTTTCGCTAGCCCAGGCTGGTTTCTGGCACCGGGTGCGGGTGTTCCGCGAAGTACGCGCCAACACTCACACACAGACACACACGGAGCAAGCCTTCGGTGGAGTAGGCAAATTGCTCAAGTCGTACCAGCCCAAGCTAGTCGCCCTCGCACAGAGACCGAAGCTCTTGAGGCTAGAACTACTCGATCGTACGCCCCTGCGCAAACGTGACAGGGCAGACAAGAAGCACTGCACACACGGCTTGAGCCGCGGTGTGTTCGAGACGATAAACACAATCATGCTGGATCGTGGACCAGTAAGTATT
This sequence comes from Anopheles dirus, assembly GCA_000349145.1. Classification (NCBI taxonomy): domain Eukaryota; kingdom Metazoa; phylum Arthropoda; class Insecta; order Diptera; family Culicidae; genus Anopheles; species Anopheles dirus. Next base: position 520,186 of record KB673035.1, read on the forward strand.
GGAATTTATTTTAATTTCTGTCCTTTTTTTTCTTGGTCACCAACGGTCCAACCGTTCCCATGCAAATGCCTGTCGCGCCGGGCGGTACCGCGTGGGCAGCTTGTTTAGGAGCGCATAGTAATTAAAAGTGAAAAGCTAAATCGATGAATTGGATGAGGTTTGCTCGGTAGCGTATAAATCTTCGCTACATTACGATGAGGTTTTTTATTTCTAAAGGAAATAATAATGATGGAAATAATGAGAATTTATATTTATATTCTGACAGAAGTCAGGTAAGAGTAGTTCGAGCAGTTCGAGCGGTTCAATTAGTATACCGATTAGTGAGATTCGAGCAGTTTTTGATGTTAGGGAGTGGAAGAACTCACAGCTAGTAGTGATCTTTCGAGAGATTTTAGTTGAAGACGGTCAAGACAGGACATTTTGGAACAACTTCGTTTCGAAGCAAAGTAAAACAGAGTTTTTATATCGCTATAGGTCGAAGATCGAAGCTAATTAAAAAACAGTTGTCATCCAAACTGGCTATAGCACCATACAAATGGTTGCTGCTATTATGATGCCTATATAGACACTCACCCAATGATTTTAGGGAATTACCTGATACTGTTGCAATCGACCAAAACTGCTCGAAAAGCATATAGCTTTACAATGAGCTTCCTCCTCCCCCGAGCAGTCAAAATGCGCTCTTGCCTGTCGGTTAGTAAAACAGTCAATCTTATCTCCGTACGCTTCCAGCAGATCGTGCATTTTCCTTCCTCAAACAAACGTGATTGATGGTGGTGCTTTTTAATTGAAAAGCTATTGGTGGGCTGTTTTGAAGCGCGTTTTCGCAAGCATTTTTTGCCATTAACCAGCTCGCAGCTTAGAAGAAGCAATTATGATCGCTTCGTGCCGCCTCTTTGTTTTCCTCCGCCGGCACTTCCTGCTCGAACAAAGATTGCCTCCCGTGCTCTCATTTATCACCGCGCGCACCCGCGTGTACAGTTAGAGCCACGAGCGTATGTGTGTGCTTCTAATGCAAGTCAGCTGAAGGAAGCTTCACAGCTGAGCCGATGCATACGGGAGGCGCATCATGAAACACGAACCCACGAAGTTGAGCTGTGAGGCCCCAATTACACAGCAGGCAACATGTGAGGCCTGGCCTGTGAAGGTGAAAGAGGGTGAAACCAATTCGCACCACATCTTTCTCTCTCGCTTTGTGGTCTCGGGTGTGTGTGTGTGTGTGTGTGTGTGTGTGTGTGTGTGTGAAAAATGAGCCACTAATTTCGCACTAACCTCCCACCATGGGGCGGTTCGACATGCAGGCACAGCAACACCTTGTGGCGTGGAATTAAGTTTCGATTTATTCGCTTCATATGCAAAGGCAACCCTGCACCAGCAGCACGGCGGTCATAAATACGTTTAAGGAACCTGGGGGGGAAGGAAATAAAGCACAATAAATCGACACACAGTGCACGGTGGTTCGTTCACGCTGCAGCGAAATGAAATACGATTGATGTTTTGTTCCCTTCTTTGGGTTTTCGGATACGCGCCCTGTCCATCGCGTGCTGGGGTCCGACCTGCTCCTAAAGGTCGGGATGGGCAAATCGACAGGATGGGAGTGTGTCTGTGTGTGCCATTTAGGCGATGGTTCGCATTTTATGACGCAGAGAGGTAACATTAATAACATCTCGTCTCGTGTTCCCCCTTCAGGGAAACGCTCTAGATGTGCACCACACCGTATGATATGTCCGTGGAGCATGATCCAATTTTATGATCTCCAGTCCGAGTCCGGGAGGTGGTTTTACGACTTCGCCAGGTTGGCTCTGACCGCCGGTGGATAGGCTTTTCCGCGGCGTTCCTCGAAGTGTCCCCCACCGAGAGACCTGTGATGCTGTGCGCTTCGGCGTGGGGAGTATTTTTAGCAGATGAAGTCGTTAAATGTGAAACCAATAAGTCTTTATAGTGTTGACCACGGACCTCGACCCAGGCACCGCAGGCCTTTCGACTTTGGATCATTACTGTTGGCAGGCATCAGGGGCATCGGGGCCACAAGAGCTGTTACAAGAGGAGGCCGTTCGGCTGATAGGAAGTATTTTAATTTGAGTAACATCAGTGACGCCGTCTACAGGGATTAATTTCGTTCGAATGTTGCAGGGAGGTTTGGAGTCCTTTTCGCAACACGAACCTACAGATTCATTTGACAGAGTGGACCTTTTTCCAAAATTAATATTTCGAAATTGATGGAGATAATATTATTAATGGAGTTTTCGTTACTTTCTGACTGTCTTTTCAAAATTAAAATGCATACCATAAATACAGTGTTGATGTAGTGCATCTTGCATACGTTTTAGGCGTAAAGAAGTTTAATGTGCCTTAATGTATGCAATCTGTACAACAAAC
>KB673035.1:522574-729615 GCA_000349145.1 Anopheles dirus
AGCAACACCTTGTGGCGTGGAATTAAGTTTCGATTTATTCGCTTCATATGCAAAGGCAACCCTGCACCAGCAGCACGGCGGTCATAAATACGTTTAAGGAACCTGGGGGGGGGGGGAAGGAAATAAAGCACAATAAATCGACACACAGTGCACGGTGGTTCGTTCACGCTGCAGCGAAATGAAATACGATTGATGTTTTGTTCCCTTCTTTGGGTTTTCGGATACGCGCCCTGTCCATCGCGTGCTGGGGTCCGACCTGCTCCTAAAGGTCGGGATGGGCAAATCGACAGGATGGGAGTGCGTCTGTGTGTGCCATTTAGGCGATGGTTCGCATTTTATGACGCAGAGAGGTAACATTAATAACATCTCGTCTCGTGTTCCCCCTTCAGGGAAACGCTCTAGATGTGCACCACACCGTATGATATGTCCGTGGAGCATGATCCAATTTTATGATCTCCAGTCCGAGTCCGGGAGGTGGTTTTACGACTTCGCCAGGTTGGCTCTGACCGCCGGTGGATAAGCTTTTCCGCGGCGTTCCTCGAAGTGTCCCCCACCGAGAGACCCGTGATGCTGTGCGCTTCGGCGTGGGGAGTATTTTTAGCAGATGAAGTCGTTAAATGTGAAACCAATAAGTCTTTATAGTGTTGACCACGGACCTCGACCCAGGCACCGCAGGCCTTTCGACTTTGGATCATTACTGTTGGCAGGCATCAGGGGCATCGGGGCCACAAGAGCTGTTACAAGAGGAGGCCGTTCGGCTGATAGGAAGTATTTTAATTTGAGTAACATCAGTGACGCCGTCTACAGGGATTAATTTCGTTCGAATGTTGCAGGGAGGTTTGGAGTCCTTTTCGCAACACGAACCTACAGACTCATCTGATAGAGTGGGTCTTTTCCCCAAATTAATATTTCTAAATTGATGGAGATAATATTATTAATGGAGTTTTTGTTACTTTCTGGCTGTCTTTTCAAAGTTAAAATGCATACCATAAATACAGTGTTGATGTAGTGCATCTTGCATACGTTTTAGGCGCAAAGAAGATAAATGTGCCTTAATGTATGCAATCTGTACAACAAACACTCCAAGAACGCTTCATTATCGCTGTTTTTCTAAAGACTTAATAAAGCTTTATTGTCTGAAAAGTGTAAATAACTTGAAATCAAAGCTCTAGGTCATATAACAAAGACGTAATAATGTGATTCAAGATGTGATGTAAGCTTTCAAGTCAAAATGTTTCGAAAGATCATAAGGAAATAACTATCAAAAATGCTATGGACTAAGAATATGTTAAGCTCCTCCATACACAATTCAATTTTATATCAATTAATGGATTTTAAATCCTCGAAAAAGCTTCCGTTTAGTCGACACACCAGTCGATCTACTGTTGAAGGCAATATTTTTCGATCAAACTTCAATTAATTGAATATTCCATTCCAAAAAGCAACTTGTTGAATTTCAAATAACGTCCAATAACTTAACCTAAAGTGCAAAATTCCTCGCATCGCCTCGCATCCATCACCACTTTGACACGATAAATCATCGCGCTTGTCCGGCTGGCGAGCAGTGGTCCGAACAGCTCCAGCAATGACCGACCCCAGGCGTTGGCATGCACAAATTTGGCCATGAACAAAGCATCGACGGGCCCAAGAAAAGAACAAAGGCGGCTCTAAAACAGTGCGGCCTGCAGCAGAAACATTCTTAATCTCGTCGCCGTCGCCACCACCACCTCCTGTATGGAAGTCGGTGTCGATTTCGGTGGCCACGAACCGGATTGTCAGCTGATTTGCGGCGCGCATTCCCCAAGCCGCGCGAGGGCGGAACAAGCCCGCGCACCCCGTCAGCTTATCTCTGGCGCGGAGGCGCGCGGATTTAGCGCACCGAGAGGAGAGGCGAACACCATTATGCATTCACTTTCAGCCGGCGCGCGTACACAACAACCGCACACGAACACGTGCGCGCAACGGCGGCCACTTCGGGCGACTCCGCGCAACGGAACAAACAAAGAGTGAAATCGCGAGTGTTAGTCGGTGCGCGTGAATGAGCTGTGTGGAGTGGAGAATACGCTGCTACGGTTCTTTTACTGTACGGCTGCGGCTGCTGATAATGATGATGATGATGATGATGGCGGGATGGGAGCAATGAATGCAAACCCGACCGTTTATTGTGCTGGATTGGAAACCGAACCGAACTGAACCTTCGACGAGGCTATCGGAGAGGCGGCGATCCTCTCCCCGGATGCAGTTTCAAAGTGGAACGTTCATTCACATCCCGGCCGAACGCGTGATTGACGTTTGTTGCGACAACTTCCTGCAACAACTTCCACGCGAGACGCGCGCCCGCGCGATAAGAACGCAAAAAAAGCAGGGATCAGTGCCGTTTTGTTGTCTTCGACCTGCCCAAGGGCTTACGGACGTTCTTGGAAGCGCAGATAACCTCCGGCGGACGGTTGTTTTCATTTGTCCTGTCGTAATCAAGAAACTCGAGCATTTGACACAGCGGCGCGGCAAACGAACGGACGGAATGCAATTACCTTGCAGCAGTGGTTGGGGGTTTTGCTTGACGCAACGGTCGATAAGATGCGCCAGTCCAGATGGGGTTGGAGCGCTTTCTAAGCAAACATTAACCCCGCGGGCACCGATTGATGAATCATGGTTTTAATTGTGACTTTAAACAGCGACCGAAGGCTACGATGGCAAGACGGTCTCGGCCTCGGTTCGGACAAACAAAGTGGCGGACTGGTTTGTAGTGTGTCAAGAAGTGTTTATCCAGCGCTGGAGGTGACACAGAACGCATTTGAGCACTAGGCTTTATCGTGATGGATGCCTATTAGAGAAGAACTTTATTTGTGGAGATTATTCATCATTAACTTGTGGTGGAAAGATCATATACATGTTTATACCTATAACCCAACAGTAAATATCAAACAAACTGTTCAAATAAGAGATAATAAAGCGATTTCAACAATGTATTGCATAGCTTTATGCGCTTTTTAGCTCTATCAGCACCAAGGTGCATACTTTCAGGCGCGAATTGCTCTGGACAGGGAAATGTGTTTGAATACTTTTAATTAATATTTGTTTCTCACAATAATACTGTTGATAGCAGGTAGTTCTGACAACTAAAAGAAAATTTTATTACAGGACTTCTCGGAAATCCTTCCCAGAATTAGTTATAAGACGTACCATGCACGCTAAATTTGGAAATTACCTCCTGCTCAAAACCCTGTCTGCTATCAATTTCACAAAAAGACTGAAATTATAACGAACCTAGACGAATGACGCTGTCGGAATCAGAAATAATTTCAAATTCCTTTTGCCAAATCGATTTCGTCTCCGTCGTTCCCGTTCTCGGACCTTGACGGATACAAAGCGAGCGAGAGTTCGATCGCCGCTTGTGCTGCACTAGAGCCGTGACATTCAAATACCGTATCCCTCGCTTCATTCCCAACACCCGGAGCGCACTGCACACAGCCGGAACGAGCCGTCGCACCATTAGAAAATGAAAATGTAATTAATTTTAAATTGGCTTATCAAGGTGCGGAGGAGCGTCCAGATGTTTCAACCGGCACGACGGCGAACGGACGGGGAGTGATTTGTCTGGCACCTGACCGGACTCGCTGAGACGGTTTATGATAATTTCAATCCCGACTGTATGGCGAACTGCAGTTTGGAGCGCACCCGTGTCGGTCCAATGAGGAACATTCCGTGTGATGGAATGTGGAATGTATGAAGATTGTAATGAGGATTATTGCACCAGAAAGGAGAACGATTACGAAGAGTATGCCAGTTTGATTCCAGCAAAGCACAAACAAAACAAGCGAAAAAACACCGTCCAAAAACCTGATTATCTCCGTGTTTGTGTTTTCCCCTCCCGGTGTTTGCCGATGTCTCATCCGCCACACGCGTGTGACGTTGCGGCTTCTCCGTACGTCACCTTCGCGCCGCGTGTGACTCAACGCGTTTTACACGGGAAGACGCAGCCAAGCGGATTATGCGCGCTTTACGAAACTGCCTCCGATAAGCGGGCATTCATCGCTCGAGTGTCGTTGGCGACGGACCGATTGGAGAGAGAGCGAGAGTGTGTGTAATCAAACGGCGAGAAGTGTCTCAAATGCGTCTGGTGAGTGGTGTTGTGCGCTGGAAGTAGATTATAAATATAGCGGCCCGGGCGTTGTCGCTGGAAATTGGGTCTCCGCCAGCGACGCCCTTGAGGGAGTCGGCCGGCACCTACCAGCTATCAAAAAATAATTGCAAATCAAACACACCTACGTGTGTGCGTGTGGGTGTCGCGTTTTTCGCAGTTTTTTGTTAGTTGATAACGATAAGTGAGGCCTGCCTGGCCGGGCTGGAGTGTTTGCAATCTCACGACCGAGCATGATATCGCGCTCAGTTTTGGCCTTGCCGTGTGCGGAATTAGAAGTGGTGTGTGCAGAAGTGGTGCTGGAACCGCGGACCGTTCTGTTCCGGGCGAGGTTCCTTGTTGTGCCAAGCGCATACAACAATGTGCATGCTGCCGCTAGCCGATAGTGTCTGTACCGTCCGTCGGCAGCTGGTGATACGAACTAGCGCCTCCCTAGCAACCGTGCCGACGTAGTGTGCCTTGCCTTGGTGCGACCATGGTGAAAATGTCACGAAAGTCGATACGTCAGAAGCTGCTCGCATCGAGTTGCCTTTGCCTTTTGCCACCGGCAAAGTGCGATGCAATAAAGGCCGCAGAAGAACGTCTGCCGCCGCCGAAGGTGCTTCCCGGTCATCGCGCGTCTGTGTGTGCCAGCTCTGTCGCTCCCTTTTCTTCCAAATTATTTCCTCATAACCATTGTCTTGCGCCTTTCCGACGGCGCGATAAGACGTCACACTTATCGCAGCAACTAATTCGTACCGTTTTCCCTTCCTTCCAGATCCAGCTGGACTCGGGTGACAAGTGTCGGAGGGAGCGCGACCAACCGATCAACGCCGGGCGTGAGCTGTACGAACCGAATCGGCCGGAACTTGCCGGCCTGAGCGGTGCCAGGAACGTGTTTCGAGCTGGCCGCAGCAGCAGCAGCAGCAACAGCAACGGCACCACCATGATCGACGCCCACGGCAACGCCCTACCCCCGCTCAGTCCCTCCAGCAACAACAACTCCACGACCGAGCTGGAAAATGACAAACCGATGCTACCGATGACACCCGCAAGTAAGTACCGGCGGTGGAACGGAAAGAGAATCCTTACGACTGCCTCCCCTAATCTTCTCGGTCACGCTGATGAGATGTGTATGTGTGTGTGTAAAAGAAAGTCAAGGCGCTAGGAATACGGTAGTGATTGCGGACTTGCTTCTGACCAGGAGCACGTTTGTCGGAACGTGTCCAGTTTATGTGTTCCACCTAATCCTGTGAGGATAATATCCGGGAAAACAGGTCGCTTCTCGTGTTCGCAGTGCGTGCAATACCTCGGGCGGCACTACAATAACAAACCCTGGAAAGAGAAGCCATTTATGGAGCTTTACGGAGAATATTGTGATTGCTAGTTACGGGAAGACATCGGTGGGTAATGATTTTCGGTACGAACACACGTTCCTTCCCCGATGGGAGGGCTTAACTTAACGAACAAATAAGGAGTCGCAGTACTGATATCACCGGCGGAGATTTGTGATTTGTTAATGAACCGATAATGATGAATTTTGTCGTTCAGATTCTTACCTATAAGGCTGATTTTGCAAACTTACGCCAAAAAGTATGCTATGTGGATTGCAAAACACTTCGTTAATGTATTGGAGTTATGCAAGGAATGCGCAGTGTATACTTTCAGTTGTTATTTTTCAAATAAGCCGCGAAGTATGCAATTCGCTACACGACTTGCACCATTATTGCTTGTATAACGTTTATTTTGCCTCATCAAACGACAATACCCCTTGGGGAAATGGTGCAAACATTACCTGCTTATTTCGCACTAACAAGTCCAAGGACAGGGGCAATTTAATAGCTTTATCATGTACTCGAACTGAACCGGCAAGCTGATTATCCCCACCGGAGCGGGAGATAGTCTATTATGCCAATTGAACATTTCCCGATAACGAACGTTTGGGAAGAGGTTTTTTTTTCTCTCGAGGTCGTTCATCTGCTCACCTTGGTAGCGAATTTCACGAGCGCTTTTTTTTCGCACGCGCCAAAGCGACCCCAAATATAAATGAAGCCCTCTGCAGGTGACCCAACGGAGCGGGCGGTGATATAACGCCCGCTAGTAGTATTCTGATTTCGCAACGCTATTGTATTGCGAGGCTCGCCTTATCAATAACAATTTACTTTACCCCTTCGTCCATTCGCACAATCAATCCGGGCATCCCTTTTGCCGTTGACGTCACGCGGGCGCCTCGTTCCACGCGATACACAGTGTATGACCACCCCGCTAGAACTGATGCCGTTTTCCGAGTAATAACTTCGTTAGGCCATCCCGGGCCGGGTGGCGTTGGGGTTGATGGTGACTTGCCCACAACACACTTCATTTCCACAACACACCGGTGTAAAGGTGGAAAATCGAATCAGAATGATTTTTCGCAACAACGCTTCGCCTCACATGTGTTGCGCGTCGCTCCGGTTTGAGGCTATTTCGGGGACCACAAAAAGACCTCGGAAGCTATACCATGGATAACGGTATCGACGTTGAATGGAACAGTTTTCTACAACCAGGTCTTCTTGGCAAGTTCGTTTTAGAATTGATAGCGCAAAAATCTTTGTTGCAAAACATATCCACAACCCATGGAGATATCGCTTTTTTGCTTTCTCCTATACATCTGAGAAGGTATCGCTCCAAGGAAGCTTTTAGACGCCAACGCAAGCCGCCCCAGGGTGACCAGGCGCATGAAATTCGAAATCAATTCAATTATTTTGTTATAAATCCTGTGCGGGCTTCTAGCCTGGCGGATGAGAAGCGCCACGTGCGGGGCGTTATTTGTTAGTTAAAAATAAATCATGAATATGTCGATTCTGGCAGGTGAATCGGTTACGCTTTCGCTGGATTTACGGCCCGAGCAGATGACATTAGGGTAACGTTCGCGGCGCCGATAGGTTTGCGGCAATCGATGGCTATTATAGGCCCTGCCTGCCTGTCGCCCACCCACTGGCAATCACTGATTCGACTCCGCTATCAAAAGCAGCCGACTGCAGGGACTTCTTCCTGATATGCGCCACGCCATAACAACCCGAAACGCAACCACACGCTCTCTGCCCAAAAGAACGGAACGGGCGCTTGTGGTCTCGTTACATGAGGGTTGAAACATGTTGCGTGTCGCAGGGTTCGTTTGGCAGTCGTTATCCATCGGCCACCGGTTCCCTCCGGGACGGGCTGGCATAACCTTAAGCGCCCCCGGGGCCTTAACCTCCGGGGCTGACTCCAAGGGAACAGGGACCAGACGGAAAAGTGATTAGTGTCTGAAGGCCAATTTGCATGCCCGCAGGGATAGCGAGAATCCGGGATAGTTTTGGGGTTTGGGCTGGTGGCAGTTCTCGTTTCCCTGCGGAACACCAGGTGGATATCGGTGGGATGTCTTGGGTTGGCTACAATGTTACTGAATTTGGGGATGAAGACGAGTTTTTTTTTCAAGCCCAACAAGCCCATCAGGACCGGACGACAATGTCTTACAAAACGAGGCGTTTCCGGCATTATCTGCAGTGCCGTCGCATCAAAAGTACGGTTGGGGAGTAGTTTTTTTGTGTGATTGCCCTGCTTTAGAACGTTTGGAAGCAAAAAACTGCCATCTACTGCTCGGTTCTTTGAGGACAAATTGACCCTGGAAGCTTTATGGTTATAGATGTGCAATTCAATCACGGCACCGTTCGGGCTTGTTAAACGAGTTGTTACAGACCACCGTCGTTCGGAGTAATCTCAGGCGTACTGCTCTTCCAACGCCGTCATTTATTAATCGCTCAATCAAACACGGTCGTAAAGTGACATCAGAACGTCAGGTCGGTTGGACTTATCACGTTCGGTTAAGGGCGTGACGAAGGACGTTGGGAGAACGCAACCAGAATCACCCAGCGATCCTTAGTGGAGCTAAATTTGGAACAAAGTTGTACGGGAGCTTCGTTCCGAGATTCTCACTCAGCTCAAGGTCACCGCGAGCATAACATGACTGGGATGCGAAAAGCGACTTGTTAGGAATCCCACGTGAATGCAGGTGCCAAAAAGCCGCTGATCTGAATGCGTCATGGGTGTCCAGAAAGTGGAACGTACACTCGAAGCGACATCGGGGTGGCTTGTGACATGAGTCAGCAGCAGCAAGGTAGAATCAGCCAAATCAGCGTGCGGAACCCGCTGTGCACGAGGCACGTTCCGGCTGTGTGCGGCAGGCACCATACAACTTCGATGGCACGTTGGCACGCCGACTGCACTTATGCTCTCGCTCACTCTCTGCGGTACCACACACACACACACGCATACACACACGGCCTAGGGGACTAGGTAGGGCTTTATGGCTTTGGTTTGCTACAACAGCAAAAAAAAGGGAAGGCTCACGTGCCCACCGTGGTTGTGCATTATAAATAACCGTGCGCCACACGAAGGAACACACGGTTACTTCCTTGCCGGTGCGCCTGGGAGTTATGCACACCGAACTACACGTCTTTATTATCGTGAAACTTGCTCCGCACGTACGACGCCTGCGGAGGAACTATTTGCAGCGTGGGAGTGGCCCACGGCAGGAAGGTGTTAATTTAATATTTCCCGTCCCGCCCGGCTGTTGGCGTAACGAAGTAATCGCTCGTACTAACTTCACTCCGTTGCATCCTTTTCCCTTTTCGTTTTCCTTTCGCAGAAGCGCTCGACTACCATGGCGTACACCTGACCGACTACGAGAAGCAGGAAATCGAGAAGTACAAGGAAATCTACTATCTCGGGCTGGATGCGCGCAAGATCAACGCCAAGCCGGGTGTCGGTGCCAACAACGGCTTCGACGACGAGAACGGGTGCTATCAGAAGGTAAGAACAGCTTTACCAGCATCAAGAACGATCGCTTCCTTCCTGAACTGACCCCGGCCCGCGAACGTTCCAGATTGTCCACGATCACATCTGCTACCGGTACGAGATACTGGAGATCATCGGCAAGGGCAGCTTCGGGCAGGTGATCCGGGCGCTCGACCACAAAACCAAGCAGTACGTCGCGATCAAGATCATCCGGAACAAGAAGCGCTTCCACCACCAGGCCCTCGTCGAAGTTCGGATACTGGACGAGCTGCGGAAGAAGGACGCCGACGGAAGCCACCACGTCATCCACATGCTCGACTACTTCTACTTCCGCAACCATCTCTGCATCACGTTCGAGCTTATGAGGTACGGTAGAGCAGCACCGCGTTGTCGCGTTGGTGTATTTCTGTTTTTCTTTTGCTTTTGTGTTGGTCCTTCGAGCCGGATCGACTATAAATCTTTCCACACCAGGCGGAATGGTAAATGGCGTGCAATTTGGGGGCTATTAGTGGGAACATGCACAGCCTGCTCCAGGCAGGCCCCGGCGGCATCGACTCCGGGTTGGATCGAAAGGTTCCTTAGAGTTGCGATTTCAGTACTTCCTCTACATCAAGACTTTGGAGAACAATCTCAGTGCAATTTCAATTGGGACCCCGAGAACCTTCTGCCTTTCCAGCTCTAAATTTGAATACGCAAAACCCCAGGCAGTGATATTTTTGTTTTGAAACGCAATATCTGTCGGTAGCATAATCCACTTAGTAGACAACGCCACTGAGGGTTGGTAACTTTCGCATTCGCTTCCTTCGATTGGGGTTTCTCCCCTGCCGTCAATTGAACCGGTAATAGTGATGTGCGATACTGCCCGCTTTTATGCTCGCTTCCTCATTTCCCTCGTTAAACTTTCGTCGTCCGATAAGTTTCGGTAGTTACACGGCGCACGGTGGCGCACAGGCTTCTGTTTTGCCTCTGATAGGTGCCTCGCGTCTCGCGACATCACTTTACGTTTGGAGTAATGTAAAAAATGTACAATCGCAGGCTAAAAATAATGCCATCGCCTCGTAACCGAAAATAAATCCAATATATTCTCCCGGAGTCTTCCACCGGTCCCCAGCTACCGGTGCTCCAAGTTTTAGCGGATTGTTTTTCATTGATTCGCTTTCGGGAGGCGTTCTGCTCCGAAACCAATGTAAACGGTTGTGACTTTTGTGTTGCCGTCGCTGTAGCTTCCTTAAATGGCTGCTTTCAACCACAGCGAGACCCTCCAAAATTCGGCTCCATTTGTTGTACGGCTTCTCCGGCGGTAGCCGCAGTGAAAGATAGTGCAAACAGACAAACCAACAAGCCAAATTGGACGGGGGAGTGAGAAAAAAGCGCAAACCGCAACATGGCGCATCGACCGCTCCGGGGGTGACCGTGGCCACCAAAAACGCAATGATTTTCGCCGGTTTTCGGTGGGGTGGGCGGTTCCCCGGTGGTTTTCCAACCCCCCTCCAGTCGGTGGTTCGTGATAGTTCGGGCGAGATAAGCTTGTTTGCCGTAGTCGAAATGTTGTTTTAATTAAATCTTGCTCCCACAACTGCCGACCCTATGGCCGGCGCACGATGAGCACATTATGCCCTGAGCGTAGGGTGTGTGTGAGGTGAGTTTTTGCGCTCATGATGAATGGCCGTGTTGTCTTTTTTGCCTCTTTCCCTTTTCGCTGATATCGGCACAATGATATGCAAATAAATCTCAGCGAAAGATACATCCACCACAATGACCTCCGCGTATGTTGCGCTGATCCAAACGGAAATCGTTTCGTTCGTTGATTTTATGTGCGTACGCGTCTAAGGGCGCATTATTTAACGACTCCCGGAGAAGGATTAACGAGTCAGAATACCGCCCGTGGCGCGGTTGGAACGGGGCGCTGCAAAACTTTAATATTCGATGCGAAGATACGCCTTTCGAAGAATTGCGCCGTTTCTCTAGCTCTGCTCCGGGCCCCTCCGCAATGCCTCATTGATACGGCGATAAGTATTATGCAAATGGTTTGTTTTGATTTGGGTGATAGGGTCGGACTGGGCGCTCATTTAAAGCCCTCGAACACTCATCGGCAGCAGGGGATGTTAATGCCACCGTTTTTTAATTAAATAAATGTCATATTAAATGGCGCTTGTGAGTTATTGCGATAGCATCAACTGCACAGGGTGTAGCAGGAAGGCGTTTTATTGGCATTAGCACATCTTTTTGCAATCGTATTGTTTGATGATATTGGTGATGTTGAGGCTGAAATTGATGTTCATTATTGTCATCAATGATTTGCACGAACATTTGTTCTAGAAACAAGCAAGCATTTGATACAAAAACAACAAGACAACAGATAGCCAAGACATTAGGAAACTTGACTCATTACAGATTTGTCTTTTTATTTCTGCAAAACCGGATGAAAACGCATTCCGAAGAGTCTTTGTTTAGCAAAAATGACTAACATAAATCAAACCAGGTATTTCGATCGCCAAATGTCAGAGATTCATTCAATTTTTAAACTATAGAAACATAAACTTGACAATTGATACTAGCAAACTATTTTACAAACTAATAACAATTCGAATATCATAGACTCTAATAAAAAGAAAATAAATATTTGAGGGAGAAAGAGAACAAAACACTAATAAATCAACTTTATGAGGATGAATTAATAGGAAGCGATTAAAAAGGACTTAAAAATGACTTTCACTGGAAAAGTACTTAAGCTTTTTCAGCCCTTTCAGCAGAGGGCTAGAGAATGTTCAATTTCAACGACTTTATTGCTAAGGATTGTGATTTTTCCTAGACATTTGGATGCAAAACAACACCGCTAATGGTTTTTTGCGTTGTTTTCAACATTTTAATAACGAGCATTACTTCAATTGACAGAAAAAGATAAACAAACTAATTTTCAAGACATCGAATAACAACACGCTCTGCTACGCTGCCGATACACCCTGTGCCGCTAATGTTTGTTTTGTAAACAAACTACCGCCTCCCCGAAAACCCCAGTGTCCTTTCGACTCCCCTTCTCGCTTGTGATACTGCCTAGTGATAAACTATTATTCGCCTTCTAATTAACTTTAATAAAACGGTTCACCCATCCACTCACCCACATCCGCCCAGCCCCGAGGGGGGAGCCGTGCTTCGGTGCTTGTTAACTTCGTTAACACGCAGCCTACAGCCGCTGGTTCAATAATCACCCACCGGGAGGAGTCGGGGATTATCCGTACCCGTACGCCAAGCTGCTCCTGTCCGCGGCGCAATGAATTGGCGGAAAGTTTTTCCACCGTATTAATGGTTGCGTAGGCTGTCACAGCGCGCGCGCGCGTGTGTGTGAGAGAAGGCTTTCCGGTCAGCCTGGAGGAGCTGGCGGCTAAAAACGGCGCGTACGACAAAGTTTTGCGGCTAAAAATGAAAAATCACTCCCTGCTGTACACGACGGTGGACGAAAGTTTGACTCGTTCGACTGTTGCGTGAACCGGATGGTGAGGTTCCCATCCTTTCGCTTTGTTTTTTTTTGTGTTCCCCGGTTGTTGTCCTGCAGACAGACCATCAGATAAACGCCATTCAGATAGACTGCTTGCGCTGCTGCTGTTGTGCCTTACTATCATAATCCATCGTTTCGACAATAGAGTCGCAGTCCATCGTCCTCCTCCGCATCAAGGATCGGTTGGTTGCTGAAAAAAATGAAAATAAAACGTTTCAAAGGATCTCGCTTCCTTCACCGAACGGCATTCTATTCTTAGCAGCCCCACCGGTTTCAATGTTGGTGAACCGCGGACGACCAAATTGAGCAAAATTGACGTGGGAACCCCTCCGGGCAGCAGGCTCAACTTTGATGCGCGCCATCTGATTGACACGGCGAAAAGACATTTAATTTTGGGTGGATTTTCGGCTCACTTCTCAGTCGTTCCCGTACGGCGGGCAAAAACTAGCCAGACTGGAAGGTCACCTTACATGCTTGTGTGTGTTTGTGGCTCTTTCTCGGAGCGGTTGTCGTATCGGCTTTCTGCACCGTGTCTGAAGAGCAGCCGGCTTTTATCGGTAATACGGTGAAGTTTACCGCAAATGATGACCCATTACCGTGAATGACCTTCATAAATCAACACACAAGCCGTGGGGTGGCGCGCGGGCTCCTAGAACACAAAACCAACATTCTTGCATTTTAAAAAGCTCAACCACCTGCAATTACGGTGCGTGTCCCATGCAACCGGCTTGAGTGAAGCAAAAAACGAAGTAAAAACGAACAGATTTTGCCCTCCGTGTTGTTGATTTTTAAAGTTCAAACCCTTCGGACCCCATGGACATCTTTTAATCCACCGTCGCCGGTGCACAGGACCGAGAAAGCGTGCCAGCAGGATCGCGATAATACCTGCGCGACTCCACCGTTCCGAAGGTCAGCCTGTGCCTGTGTGTGTGCACTGGGTGATGAAATGCACCAAAAGGATGCACCGGGTGCATGCTAGAGCAAATTACCGTGCAGGGGGTAGTTTTTCAAGATAGCAAACTTCAGCTCGCTGCTGTGTCATTTGTTATTTGAGCAATTTAAGCACGAAAAACCTGACCTGACCTTCCCGAACGAGAAATTCGTCGTTCGTTAACTTGCGCACGAGGCTAAGGCTGTTGTTACTTAGAGGGATTACGTTTTCTGAAGCCTAATTTGAGGCAATTAGTTATGAGGAAACGTTTGACTGTGTGTGTGTTTGTGCCAATCGCATCCATTAAGTTGTTTGGAAATGGATCTTATCCTGGAACGGAGGCACACAGATGGGTTTTCTGACCCTCGGGTAAACAACAAACAACACACCCAGAGGGAGGTTGGAAAGAACGTGGGCTTCAACTCTTTCTGCAGAAGAACAACTACAATTCCTGAGCGAAAACTTTTGCTCGCCCAAGCGGAAGGATTGGCCCATGCTCTGGTTGGGTAGTCAGAACTCAGTGACATAATTAAAAGTAACTTTCCCTTATAGCCTCGCAGCATGAACCCTGCGACACAAAGCGACATCGCAACGTGTGCGCTTTTGGTGAGAGGTTTTACGGAGAAACCAGGAGCCAATGCTTAAAAGTCGGAACAGAAATCGACGGCTTCGGCCGTAATTGCAGCAGTAGGTGAACTTTTCTCCGTAACGGGCGTTTTCGTCACGGAGACATTTCGTCCCCCTCCCGGGCTAGCTCCGGTTCCGGGCCTCTTTGGGATGGCTTGATAGTTTGAAATATGAAATGGCCCGTTGGCATGACATATCGCCGTTAAGCTAATTGGCGCATTTCGCTAACTCTGCCCGTTCCCCTCTCATTCTCTTTCTCGCGAAGCCTCAACCTGTACGAGCTGATCAAAAAGAACAACTACCAGGGATTCAGCCTGAGCCTCATCAAGCGATTCTGCAACTCGATCGTCAAGTGTTTGAGATTTCTCGACGAGTTGGACATCATTCACTGTGATCTGAAACCGGTAAGTGCGACGGACTGAGGGATGCGTTCAAAAGTTCTAACTCTTTTTCCGCTTCTCCCGCGTAGGAAAACGTCCTGCTGAAACAGCGCGGCAGCAGCACGATAAAGGTGATCGATTTCGGCAGCTCCTGCTTCTCGGACCGAACCGTCTACACCTACATCCAGTCGCGCTTCTACCGATCGCCGGAAGTCATCCTCGGCTACCCGTACGACAAGGCGATCGATATGTGGAGCTTAGGTAAGCCATCCAACATCCGCCTTGTGCGCTGACCGACGTCGAGACGTCGTAAAGACACTCAGAAAAGAGATGAGCGAGAGAGAGAGAGAGAAAGAGAGAAAAGCCCACCAAACATTACACGGCGTGTGCTTTTATAGCGTTTGTTTTTATTACCGCTCGCCCCGGTTCCGGTGACGGAGAAATGAATTTTTGATGATCCGCACCATCCCCGAGACAGCCGAACATCCGGGCGGAACCGAATGGACAAAAAAATACACCCACACACGTCCACGCACACCCGGTTTCGGTACAGGAACGTTCCAATTGACCTCGTGTAATCGAGTGAGTGTCTGTCGGAACGAGAATGAATATTTAACCGAATAATCAATCCGCCGGAACGAGGCGCGAATGCAAAGAAAATGGAGAGAAGACAAACAAATCTGCACGGGCTGGGCAATAGCACGCGTTTCGACTGGAGTTTGACGTTTCGCTCTTGCGCGATGCCCCTGGGGACATTAAAAATTCACTTGAGAGGACGTTAAATGCCCGCACGAGAAGCTGGTGGGCGCGTGTGTAAGCTAAGCTAATTGTTTCGTCAAATCATCATTCTCGCAGATGGGTTTGATTAGAATCGATCCTTTGGAGAAGGAGATTCACTGGTTTTTGAATACTTCATCATCTGGAAAATGATCCTTTTTGTAGCGTTTCTTGCCTACTTTTTAAATCGGAAATAAGCCCTCTTTACGGCAAATCGCTTAAAACAAAAGCGCCTGTATGAATCGTCCCATCTAAACGCTTTTAGTACAAGTTTTAGTACTACTCTTGTTGGTGAAGTTTTTATACATTTCATTGCGATGTTTGCTCGCTGAAATTAAAGAAATGCATAAAAAATGAGAACAGTTGGAAGAATTAAATGAATAATAGGTTGTATCTGCTCCAGCTTGTGTGCTAATTTTAAACATCGTTGCGTGCAGATAACTATTTAGCAAGTCAGCTTATTTTGTGCCAATTATCTTCTGATTGAAATGCTTTGAAAAATAGCTATGAAACTAAGTTAACTACATTTTAAAACATTAAACACAATTTGAAATCCACTTCTCGATTCAACCGCAAGCACAAACATTATTTGGGACACGCAGGGAGGAAAATTTGCCTATAGAGAATATAATCAATTTTCCAATGGAGACGCACGGTGCTTCACGCAGCAGCAGCAGCCGCACCAACGTGAATGCGAACTTCCGGCACCTTCCGGGGATTGTGTTTATTCGAACGAAAATGTTTGTATCTCGCTTGGTGTGTCGGTTCCTATTTTCTCTTAAAACAATACGAACTGATTGCATTCGCCCAAGAAAAGCTACCCAAAAGGCCACCCGGTGCAGAAGCCGGGCGAGCTGCATGCATGCCGGTTGTGCCACGGGTGGAAAACAAACACACACAGCTGTGAGCTTTCTCCAATCTTCGTCACGATCGCGTCCGCCAGCATTTCACGCAAGCACTGGCATTGAGTGGTCGTAGTTTATTATGCACGTGGAAATAATCGATTCGCGCCGTTCCTGTCCACGAGAACCGGTCCTTGGCACCGCAGGACTAAGGGTGGTGGTGGTGTGCGGTGGAATGTGATCCGCAGTGCGCTTCGCGTGCAAATTATGTGACCACCACCACCACTATGAGCCACCCGAAGGTGTATGTGTGATATGAGTGTTTGCTTTTTTATACTATCGCCATTCCCCACTAGGGCCGTAATTGATAATGTGGTGTCTGGTTCGGTGTAAGTGTGCGGCGGGCCGTATCCTTCCACACCACCGGGCGAGATCCGGGGCGTATCCTTCCCGTCGACCGGTGGCTGATTATGTAAATTCACACATTCCGTACGAATGGGCAATCAACGTGTCGACGAGGAATCAAACGCATGGATGGTATGGCCCACTCGTGCAGGTGGTTTTTTTTTACCGAGCCACCGTGTTCGATTGTGTTGTTCACTTTACGATGCATCGTAAACAAACGTGCGTTCCGCGTGTGTGAGCGTGTGTGAGTACGGGAATCGGAATTCGCTTCCACTCGTGGCACTTTTCACGTTAGCGTTCAATTAGTTTAGGAGAATTTTTCGCTGGCTCGTGAGATAGGACGACAGACGAGGGTGTCGAAATGTGCGTCCCGCCCCCATCCCTTCGTGGCGTGAAAAGCTCACTCGACCCGAGCGTCCGGGTACTTCCAACTCACTTAGCGATAATTGAATCGAACATGCAATACGCGCGTTTTGAGAGGGATGGAACGGAGGTGCAGCCCTTCGCCGAGGGAGAAGGAAGGTGGAATGTTGGTCAATTGAACGTTCCAACACTCCATGAGGTCGTGAGGCAGAAGAGAGCAGTGAGGGGGAACACATTTTTGCCGTCAATTTGTTGTACCGATCGACCCTATGGTGAAAGGGTCGGCAGATTAATGCTTCGTGCGTCACTGCGATGAGCAATGTGTTCACATACATGTCCGTTTGCATGATGCTATTAATAGTGCTCGTGCAGACATTGCTTCCCGGCATACTTACTGCACAGAAAGCTGCTTTGTCTTAAAATAAATCGTTCAAAATGCGTTAATAAATCGTAATATTAGACTTTTAGACTGATTGGGCAAATTGCGCCAAGAAGTATGCAATCGGCAATACATGAACGCATTTATTCGACAATTTTATCAAGATATCCTGTTGGGCACGATTAGGGAACCGACAACACCTCATTCACACTTAATAAGAATAACATTAATATTTTCCAAAAGGGTTGGATTTGGACCCTTTCTTCTCATTACGCAACTTTACGTGTTTACGAGACACTCGTGTAGTGAAAGACCTACAAACACAAAACCTGATGGCTCGTAATGCGGTATATCTGCCCCAAATCAATGTCAATCAATGACCCTTGTTTTCAATAAACATCCATCAACTAAAATAACACATTTCTAATGTCCTTATCTTCTTTCTCTCTCTCCCTTTATTCAGGATGCATCCTTGCCGAGCTGTACACCGGATACCCGCTGTTCCCGGGCGAGAACGAAGTCGAGCAGCTGGCGTGCATAATGGAAATACTGGGCGTACCGTCCAAGGAGATCTTCCAGCTGGCGACCCGGAAACGGCTATTCTTCGGTCAGTAGTAGCACCGCGCAGCCCGCGCACGTGACCCGGTTCCGAGCGCGGAAACGATTAACAATATTAATGTTTTCCCCATCACCTTCCCCTATGTAGACTCGCGAGGAGTGCCCCGGTGCATAACCAACTCGAAGGGTCGCAAAAGGAAACCGGGCTCGAAGACTCTGTCGCAGGCGCTGCGATGCAACGATACCGTGTTCATCGATTTCGTCAGCAAATGTTTGGAGTAAGTTCACCCGATGTTTTGGTTTCGTTTTGGGGTCGAGCTAGGAAACGGTGGGTAGGAAACGGGCTCATAATTACGACACAAAAAGGCACTCGCTCCCCTAGGGGACCTTCGATTCGTTAGTCCGGAGTTCGCCCGGTGCCTGCCGGACGCAGGCCGAACCCGGAACTTGTTCGGCGTACGTTTTTTTCCGCGCTTTTTCGGTGGACCCACTTTGGGATTCGAATGGCGTGTGAATGAGTTTTTTTTCTGCTCTCTTCTAGTTCGCTGTTACAACGCGAGTAGGGTTACCTTGCCCTGCGTGTGCCAAGTGTGTCAAAGTGGCCCGCTTTTGGTCAGGGAAGTGTTTGTGTGTGTGTGTGTCTGTGTGGTTTAGGCAACCGAATCGAGGCGCGAGGATTAGGGCTGCCCGGTTGTCCCGGTGACCCGCTGGCCTCGTAGGGAAATTCTTACTGCAGTCGGTATTTATCGTCACACGGACGGACGTCGAGACACGCCGGAACCGGGCTTCGCGTGTTGTAGCGCGCGCACACGAAGCATTGGTAGGGGTGGGGGCAGAGAATTCGACGCCTCAGGAACGAAATGTTTTACGTGATCTGGAGACAAAAGTTGAATTCGTTTTTTTATTTCAAATTAAATAAGGATGTGATTCGAATCGTTCAGAATATCGCTTTATAAGCAAATACATTGTTTATAAATCGATTTCTGTTGAAAATTACATGCTTTTGGGCGCAACTACGTTTGATCAGCCTAAATGTATGCAATCTCTACTTTAGTTAAGTTTTGCAAACGATGTTTTCGTATTAATAAGGCTAACGATAAGCCTTTGATTTGCGAATTGCATACCTTTTCTAAGTAACAAGTAGTTTTATGCTGAGTTCTTTACAAAATACACACACTAGGTTATGTGTTTCCAGGTATACATGCCTGTTTCGTCAAATTGATTTCTTTCTAAGAGATTTAACGTAAAAAACCTTAAATACCTTTAAATATTTCTACACATGAAAGCCTTTTCGAGCCTGTTCACTAACTCCTCGTCCACTCCGCACAGGTGGGACCCGCATAAGCGCATGACGCCGGAGCAGGCGGCACGTCACGAATGGCTCCAGATGAGCGCGTCGAAGGCGTACTTCGGCTCCAAGTCCAAGGAGAGCAGCGACACGCAGCTGAACTTCCTCCACAAGCAGCAACGATCTCAGCCAATGACACCAAACACCATCCTGCCAGAGATTAAGACTCCCTCCAACCGTACGCTACGGTTTACCAAAGAGCGCGTCAAAGGTAAGCAACGTCCAGACGATTGGGGGTGGGACAGAACAGGAAGATAGAAAGAAACAACTCCCAAAAACAACGCTTGTCCTTTTGTGTGTGCCCGTGTGTGCTTGTGTGTGTTAGTAGTTTTAGTGTGTAGCAAACAAACCCCGTTTATGAACGACGCTACGCAGCGCTGCATGTCGTGCGGGAATATGACTTCTTTCCAGAAAAATGCTCCGTCTTTTCCGCCATTTGAAGTAGCGTCCAATGCAACCAACCGTGTGTGTGCGCGTGCTGTTTCCCTGCTTCCGAACGCTTTTTCCCCTTACCGCCTCCCTCTCTCTTTCTCTCTATCCGCCTCTCTGTAGGTAAAGCTAGCAAACCCACCGGCGACACCAGCGACGGGAAGGTGGCGGTGGCCGACGGTGTCGCACCTTCCGCTCCTGTCCAGAAGCAACCGCTAACGAAACTGCTCATTAGTTGCACCACGGTGAAGGATCTTATTTCGATATTCGATAAGCAGAAAGAGAAATGAATCCGTGCGGTGGTGGCGATTGGGAGTCGTGATTCATTGTGATTTAAGGCTGTACATAACGATACGATACGGTTTAAGTGCCTATTTTTGCCCTCTGTCTGCCCTGTTTACCCTGCTAAGCTGCCCTAATCCAGCTGCCCAGTTAATGTCCTTTGTAAGCTTTACGCTCAGGTTAGTTTTGTTGTGTGTGAAAGGAAAACTTGACAAAACATTCCTCCATTTTGCAACCAATTGTACTAAACCCATTCGAGTGGATGTTTTTCGTTCGTGTGTTTGCTAACCATAAACTTCCTCACGTGCGCATAAGCCTGGGATGTGTGTGTGTGTGTGTATTGTCTCCGTTTATACTCCCCCATAAACAAAAGAAGAAAAACAAATCCAACCCTATTTTGTTCTCACTCCCTTTTTCTCCTAGACCTATTGGATACGCCCAGCTTTGGACACTTGTTAGAATCTGAACTATGAGTGACGAATAAGTAGCAAAGCTAAAGAAAACGAACAAATCAAAACAAACAAACAAAACCGTAAGACTATTGGCTTAAACTTTGCTTCAATGTAAACCAGAAATGCGCTTGAAAAAGGGGGAAGTTCATTCGATCATTCTACCATCTGTGTTTGGGATAACTGTTATGTGACGTTGCATAAAAGAGAACTAAGCTCATTAAATAAAGGCGATTCAATCATTTAGAAGTAAGCGTAACAACTAAGAGAGAAACTTCTGCAGATACTAACAAATCAATACAACAACCATAAGCTATGCTTTAACACAAAAGCCCCTAAAAGTATGCTATACGCACGACTACCTGCCGTTTTAATCTACGAGGATCTACGGGGATGTTTAGGAACATATTAACACTTTGGAAATGAACAAAACATCTATAAAGTATGCTAGTCGTTTTAGACCCTTTAGACCATCTTAGACCGAAGTAATCTCCCGTAAAGTAAAGTGTAGTTCGCTCGAATAGACACCTATTGCTAACGTCTCGTATAAGTCTCTATGAATCGATACTTTACTCTAACAATATTTCAAATGCCGGGTGAAACCGCTCGTCTGACCCGTTCCGTTTATCGTTTCTCTACAATTTCTCTCTCTGTTACCGACGTTACGACGACAATCGACAGACTAACCCACGCTCCCAGCAAGAGTCAGTATCAGTGTGATAGAGTAGAGCCCCATCTGCGTAAACGAAACCAAAGGTACGGTGGTTTTTTGTTATTGTTGTTTTCGTTCGCCCCACATTCTGCATGCTGCCCTCCCTGCGTCATTCTCCATTTTCGTTCGTTCGCTGTCCACGTGGCCATTAGTGTTGTGTTTGTTGGATCGTTCATTTAGGATCGTTCAGTCGCGTGCGCGCCGCCTAATCTGGGAACATTATCCACGTACTCTAAAACTACATGCTCCACAGCTCCATTCGGCTCATGTGCCATTAACTCTAGTTACGCGCTCAGGATGCAAATCAGACGCGTTTGGTGCGAAGTGCGTTGTACTAATTCGTTCTCTTCGTTTTCCGTCCTTTCTCCTTCCGAACCTCATTGTAGCAACCGATCTCGAAACGGCACAACAGCAATCCTCACTGCACCGGTTGACCAACGTCCGGAAGGTTACTGCGACCGGCCTAACGAGCGTGACGAACAACAACGGCATCGGCATAGGCGGCGGTGGCGGTAGCCTGCACCACCACAGTAGTCACCACGGTGGCGGGAGCGGCAGCAGCCACCACAGCACCAGCCACGGCATCGTCGTCAACAACAACAACAACAACAACACGCTCAGCACCAGCGGCAGCACGCAGACAATAAACGGGTCGTCCAAGTATGCGTCGTCGACGTCGTCGGCGCATCACCATCACCACCATCACCATGGCAGCGCGATGCCCCACTCGCAGAGTACGGGCGACGTGTCGGCCATCTTCGGCCGGGCATGACATGAGACGCTGGCCCGCGCAAAGGACACCAGCAAAATCATTAGCCTCATCTAGGGAGCGACGGGAGAGCGATGATCCAAGCAAGTCGCGTCCAGGGGTATTCCGAGGGTATAGTAGGGGCAGAGTAAATAGACAGGGGTAGCTCCCGACGTTCCGACGACCGTTCTTTTTCAGTGACAGTGAGTCTGTGCGCGCCTGCGTGTCTGGCCGTGTCAGTAGGAGCTGGCGTAGCGTAGAGGAAGAACGTAACGTAACGCTTCCAAAGTACTTCCTTCACCCCGCAGGGACACCACAAAGCAGATCGGGAGTTTTGAATATAGAACGAGGGAGAGTTTTAGAGGGCTAAATCATCCACGAACGCCATCCGCGATCGACGCACTCTGGTGTTCAGGGAGGAGGAGTCCCGAGGAACCAGGCTGTTGACTGTGACAAACAATTAGCAAGCTAGCAAGCAGAGGTAAACAAGTTGCTCAAAGTGTCGGAGGGCAACTACTGAAACGAATACTAAGCCTAAGCGCAGTAGCAGTAGCCTACCTAGAGGTGAATGTTCTCTGAAATGGCGGGCCCAAGTCGAGCGCGTAGGAAGGACTGCTAGTAAATTCACCCGCAGGTGAGCGGGTATGACATAAAAAACAAAATTCTAGTAAACGTCAAACTCGTAGGACGTATGGATAGTGAGGCCGCAGTATAGCAGCAGTAGCATCCCCTTTGTAGAAAATCCTAGACGCGAATCGAACGAGACTAGCTGACAGTGAAGGGCACTACACAGATGTATTCTTTATATATATACAGGCATACATACATATACATATATATATATTTATTACGGTATAACAACGATGTGGTAATCTGCTAGAGGTAAGCTGTTCGTACTACTAGAGTGATCGGGGGAAGCGTGGCCGGAGCGTCGACGACCGAAAGCGGCCGAAAGAATCGAAAGAAAGCTAGTGACTAATCATTACTCTGTAAGTAACCCGTTTCCCATCCTTTCGACCATCATCGTTCTCTCGGCTATTTCCCGTTCTCATTTTCCGTTTGTTGGAATTCCGGTTCCGGTATAGTTTAGATCGTCTTCTAAGGAGCTTACACGTCTTTCTCAGTGTCTCTCTCAGCTGCCATTTGTTTTCCGGAAAGGCAGAGATCGGTAGGAAGAAGCTGTAAACGGCTACACCGGAGGTGGGAATGCTGGCCGTAGTGTGTTTGCCGCAGTGGCAACCGAGGACGAATGCGCCTCGCTTGCAGGAGTCAAGACAAGGGTTGCAAGGACGTCGTTGCAAGGTGGTAACAATAATTATGTGTATAACAAATCATTTAATCAAACAACAACAACAACAAAAACAGTCGGAGGAATAGGGGTTCGAGCAGGAACTCAGCTCTTACGCAGTGGGCGGGCGCAGTTGATTGTATTACGAGTAAGGGCATCCCATTTCCTCCCTCCCAAAAGGACAGATACACCCGTAACGATTACTTTACCGTACATTTTTGCATGTGGGTAAGCGACAGGCAGGTGTGGTAGCCAAATGGTGCCAGAGTAGCAGCAGTGGTGTGCGAATGATGATGATAGTAGTACTCGATAAGCAAGCGAATAAACAAACAAAAAAAGCAGAATAAAGTTTTAAACTCATTAATATGTATAAAAAGTTGAACGTTCGCTGTGGAAGTCTTGTTTTAATTGGAAGCGCACTAACATCTGCACCGCTGTGCCAGAACGATGTTTCCGTGAAAGAAATCAACGAAAGAAAGTATTAGTAAGAATAAAAACCGATGTCCTCACTCAGAACGAAAATAGTAAGTCCTAGTAGGCTTTTTTTAGTATTAAATCGGTTGGGAATCAACATGCAAAAACTTTTACCTTGCCTCCTCATTTATGGTAAATACATATGAGAATTAAACAATATTCTCGTATGTCCAAAAAGATTTTAATTGGCGAAAGTCTAACGAAGGATGGGAAGACCATTTTCTCAATATTCACTATCCATTATTATCAATTTTAAGCTTACAAGTCAACGATTATATTTGAGTGAGTCAATATCAATTGGAGTATGCATATAATAAACGATGGTTAAGATAATCCAACACCGGTGTGCTTACATCTGCTTACAATAGTATCCGCCGGGTTGAGTGCTCCACCTTAGTAGAACGTGGTGTTACGACTGAATGCACCGCACAGACGAAACTCTTGCGGCATCAGGATCGCCCTAAAAACAAATCAAGTAGGGGTGTGTTAGGGATGTTTTTGGTGCAACCTCACCACCAACTTACCGCAAGAATTGTGGCGTTCCCGGGCCCTTACTGACGGTGTTGCCACTGAGCCGCAGCGTGAACTGCTTCTCGATCGGATCCGGCAGGTTCTGTGTGGACGAAACAGTGAGGTTAGCTCGCTGAACGAGAGAGATAGAGCACGCCCAACAAACTCACATTGCCACCGGACTGCTGCTGCTGGTCGGCATTGCCGCCCGACTGCTCGTTGGCGGCCCGTTTCGCCTCCGCGAACAGCACCATCAGCCGCTCGGCCACCGGACTGGCAGCGCCCTCTGGGAGCTCCGTTTCGTGCGCCCGCAGCAAGCTCCGCACGAGCTTTTCCTGCCCGGAGCTTTCGCCCGATGTGGCGCCGAACAGCTTTCGCCGCAAGCTGCGCACCTGCGTGACGGTACATTCGAGCTGCATCATCTCGGCGAGTAGCTGCTGCTCGTACTTGACCGTGGAGCTGACGGCTGACGCGGGGCGTCCCGCGCCGGCCGCCCCACCCGCCCCGCTCCAGCTTTCGCGCGACAACCGACAGCAGGTGGCGGTTATGCGGTCGATTGTTTCGTCGCACTGCGGTACGGCATCGCGCTCGGCGCGGGCATTCTGCACCAGCGTCAGCAGCCCGACGTGGAACAGGGTGGCCATCGTGAGCTGCGCGATCTGGCCGATCGTGCGCGACTCGAGGAAGTGCAGCACCTTCTCCGCTTCGCGCGTATCATCGAACAGGCGCTTCTGGCGGCGGGCGGGAACGGCCCGCGCCCCCTCCCACACCGTCTGCCAGGTGTTGCCCGGGATGAGCATCCGCGCGCTCAGCTGGCCCTTGCGCCCGAACGGGTCCTGCCCGTCGACCGGTTCCGACTCGATCCAGTCGCGCGGGCTGTACCACCGGATGAAGTCCTCGAGCTGGCCGGCCGGGTTGGCCGCCTTGAAGCTCTCCATGTCGGACAGCAGCGAGGCGCTCATCATCTGCGTGCAGAGCTCGCTGCCCGGGCCGAGCTTCAGCATCACCTCCGCGTCGTCCTCGAGCTGGTCCTCCGTCTTCGGGACGGGCTCCTGCGTGACCGGGATGTAGAGCGGGTCGTCCGTGCCGACGAGCAGCATCGCGCCGAGCCGGGACAGCCGGCCGGTCGCTTCGCCCGCCTCTTCCTGGTCGTCGCCGGCGCAGTCGAAGAACTCCTCGTCCGACTGATCGCCGCCGGCGGCGGCCGCGCCCACCGGACGCATCGCGAACGGGAGCCCACCGTCGCGCAGCGTGCGCCGCTCCATGCACACGTTCAGCATCTGCAGCTTCTGGTGTAGCAGACAGGTTCGGGAGTCCGGGAAGCCGCTGGCCACGCTGCGCAGAAATGAGAACGGAATGGGAAGAAAGGTATAAGAATGCGATGATCGTGACCACGATGATGCTGATGCTGATGATGATGATGGGGGTCTAATTGTGCTCTCGTGTGTTCGACAGCTGGCAAGCGGATAGAGCCGCGGGCCGCGGGTTAGAACAACAAACACAAGCGTTCGCGTTCGATAAAACAAAACAACACCAAGCGCCACACATTTACATGCCTTCGCGCTATCTTCACCCTTCGATACACTACACTCGATGCCGTTCTTCTTCCAGTGGAGCGATCAAGCACACACACACACACACACACACAGACACGATCGGGACGGCTCAACGCTCAAGCGGATTCCTCGGCATAGGAATGGGGTGTGAGAGAGAGAAACAATCATATTAGGTGATTATGCACTTTAAAAGCGCCCATTACGACGGTGTACCGGCCCCGTCGGTGGAAGGACACGAGGCCGGAGAGGGTTCTTGTTCTTACAATCGGACGTGAACATGCCACCAAACCGTTCGCTAGGAAGGCGCTGGGGGCGCTTGAAGGATCATAAACCCCGCGGCTCGCGTGCACAGCAGCATCCCGGTGGGAATTCGCGTTCGCAAGCAACACGTTTTGTGTGTTTAGTGCAGCACAGGCTGATGATCGTGTTTAGTCTGGTGCCGGGCGTCCGTGTAACGAGGCAGCGGAGCTGAACGGCACACGGCCTACTGTTGCTGTTCACAAGCGCATTCCTCCTAATCACTTCAGCGGGCGTTCACGGGAGTCCCGGTTAGTTTCCCAAGCCCAGCGCGGCCTGTTGATAAAACAAAAGCGAACCGGTTGTTGGTTTTTTTTTCCTCTCTCTCTCTCTCTCGCTCTCTTCTCTCGACTGCATCCAGCAACCGTTGAGAGCACATTTCGATAGGGCAATCACTCGTGCATGCGTGTGTGCGGTATGAGCAGATTTTCCCGTAATTGGACGGTGCTTGCGAAACAGAATCACTTCTGTAAGACACATTTGAGGGTGTAGTATTGGCAATATTGCATCGATCGGATATCTTCGATATTTTTTGGAGAATTTTAGACGATGAATAATCATTTTCTGAAATAATAATGGGTTCCATCTGGAGAAAGCTTACCCTTCGAAATATTAGGAATATTTCCGCCTAAAGGTATGCAATTTAAAAAAATGTCGTATTACTGAGCATTTGAGGGGTTTCTTCTACTTATTGCCGATTCAAGTTAATGTTCAGAGACCAAAAACCATTAAAGTTGACACAATTTATAATAAGTAACGCCTGTAACTCTCAGAAAAACTGAAATTGAGTTCATAAAGCAATTTCACTCATATATTATATCCTTTTTGCGGCGAATCAGCCCAAAAGTATGCAATTTTCAGCAACAATGGTTTTAGTATGGATTATTTTGCCCAATAATGATAACAGTATGGTAACGATAGGGTATATTGCCCAAAAAAATGTTTCTTGATGAGATTAGTTTGATTGGTAATCAAAAATCAATTGATCATATTGAAGAGTTTACCCATTTTACAGTATGTTTCCAATAAGAAGGTAAATTCTCCAAATTTAATCATGATACGTCACCTTTCGTAGGTCGAAGCGTCGACAATTAAGCTGCCAATTTATAAATAAACTTTCAGTGTATTGAAACTGTATTCATAAGTAATGAAAGTAGATTTGAAATAATAATTACAACACTCAAGAGCACACTCCAGCCTTTCCTAATAGAAAACAAATGTGTGCTAAAAGCAACATTTTTTCCAATTCCTCAACACCATCACAACCTACGCTTTGGAGTTTAGAGAAAAATATGTGTCAAGACCTCGACCGTAGTGGCCGTACCTTAAACTTTCTTCCGAACGAACGAAAAAAAAACACACTCGCATCTTTTGCAACGATTTTCCCCCAATATAAGTCTCGGTCTTGATGCTTTGAGTTTCCCAACCGCTCACTGCGATAGATAAACATCTCCGATAAGAGGCCGATTGCTGCTGCTGCTGCTGCTGCAAGTGAAGTTTTCACTTCGCCAGTCAATTAAGCCGGCTAGATGGGGAGGGTGAGGTGTAATTGCACCCGGCGAGTCGGTTGCGCGTGCAATTCGGGTCGTCCCGCGCTATCGGTGTGCGAAAATCAGTGCGACACCCGCACCGGAGACACCGGAAGACACATAGAACGCGCGCTGTGCCAACTTTGTGCGTGCTCCATTTTCTCCCTCACTGTGTGTCACTGTGTGTGTGTGCTGTGCGTTGTGTGAAGGATGCATTCGGGGCCCGTGGGAGGCTACTCGTTCTACTCTGCGCCACTCGCGGTCGGCCAATTACCAATCATTGCATCATTATGAGCCGGGCGTTCCGGTTCTCCCTTTGAAACTTTGGAAGGTTAAGTTTGGAGAAATCGCTAGAAGCGGGAAGTTTTCTGCAAACCACGGGTTAAACCGCGCACCAGAGAAGCCCACGGAAGAAAACGGCACGGCCGAGAGATTGCGCAGGATGAGATGGATGGAAACAATTGGAAAATAATGGTAATCTGGCGTGCGGTTTGGCAGTGTGGGGTGGCGTTCGGTCGTTCTGCTGCAAAACAGGAACGCCAGGCGATTCCTAGCGAAACGCGGAAATGCACAATGGCGGCGGCGGTGTTGGTGGAACGTTGGAACGTTTTCAAGTTCAGGAAACCCGGAGGAAGCCAGAGCAGGAGGCCGTGTGCGAACGCACGTTTCCCGGTTCATCGACCCGGCTAGCTAAGCAGCGTGGTGGCGGGAAAATTGGCCACGGCACCACCACCATCGCGAGACGTGTGCGAAGAGCGACGTTCGCGGAAGGCACATCTGCATCGTTTGCAATGACGCTTGGTCTAGAAAATGGGTCAACATTGATTTAAATTAGAATAAAGGAGTCACGAACATTTGTGCGAAAAATAATACAATCCATTTACAAGATTCACTAGTTATACAATTAAAGTTATACAATAATTTGTGTGTTGAAAGGCAAGATTTGAAGTTGTATTGCAAAAGAACTCTTCTGAAAAGAACACTGAAAATTGATAGTAGATCTAGTGAGAGTCGTCTCAAGAAACGCTTTGTTGTGAAAGAGTTAATCGACAATATAAACCAGTTTATGAGCAATCCTGTTCGCTCGCCATCTTGCATAACTTAACTCCCATCCCAAAAAGGAACTTAGGAGATAATAAGTCCGCAACATACAACGCACTGATCGTCCCCAATGGGCGCAACCGTTGCACACGCGCAGCTCATTTGACAAGACGTGGCAGTAAATTTATCTCCCATTTGGCCGAGAGCATCTGCAATTAACAACACCGCGTGCTTAGAGGAACACTTCGGGCTCTCTGGCCATTCCACCGGCGTCGCACGACACGGCCTCACGGAGCGCTTACTGTTTGAGGTTTTGCGGAGTACGACGGTAGCAACATTTTTGCCAAACTCCCCGCTCCCTCAACGGGTTGTGCCGTTCATCTGCGACAGCTGGCACGACATTACCATTTTCGCAGAATGACTTCCGTCCGCGTCGTGCGTCCCTCGGAACCACCGACCAAAGCACTACTCAATTAAAATCCAATAAAGAACGGCGCAACGGACAGAGGAAGCTGGCATAATTTACAGTGCGTGAAGGCGCGTTTGCGTGTGGAAAGGGGTGGGTTTCGAGAGAGTGAGAGAGAGAGAGAGAAGGAGGGTGGATCGTGAAAGAAAAGTTTCGTCCAAAGATGATGTCGTGATGTTCTGTCGAGAACAGAGATTACAGATGCCTACTGTTGGCTTCTTTTAACGATGGAAATAACAAATGCAGCCAAAGGATTAACCGTCTAATTACACAGAGAGAAGAGAAAAAACACGAACACAAAAAGAGCAAGAAGAGCAAAAAAGATATATAAATGATGAAAATAATGAAAAAAGGAAAAAAAAACAAAAGAAGATAATATTAAAAGATACACAAACAAAATATAAACGATATCACGAAGATTGAAAATAAAGTAGAGAATAATAGAGAAAAGAGGAACAGAGAATAAAGAGGTGAACAAAAATGTGAAAAATTAAAAATACAGCTCAAAGCAAGTAGACAAGTAAAATTGCTTGCACTAAACGAGGATAGGTAAAAGAAGCTGATTTAAAAAGTTGCAACCAAAACGAACGATGATGAAAAAAGAGTCAGATGAGGTTTACCACTAGAACTAAACAACAATGTAGAACAAGTAAAGCGAAGAAAAAGGAAACAAAACGACGAAGAGAGCAAAAGTATTTGATTGCGAAGCAAATACACATCAGAAACACAGGAAGCGCACCTAAATCGAGAGAGAGACATCAACAAAAAATGTAATTTTAAACACTTGATTGTCATGTCTAGCTTTTCCGGTCTGCGTTTTTTTTCTCTTTCGCTTTTGAGTGTTTGTGTGTGTGTTTGTATATTTTTTCTCCGTTCTCCATCTGTCGATGCCGTGCCCTCCGTGCTGCGTCCATTAGAAAATCCATCTTCCACTGTTCTAACCCTTGTCAATGCTAAATGACCTCCTGTTGATGTTTTATAACTAGCACAGCCCTGTGCTGCCGTACGACGTCGCTGGTGTGGTGTTATCCTTGTGCTCCTTCGGCCTCTCTTCATTACCATAAACTCTGCTGCATTCGCTCATCCGGCCCGACCTTCCCGGGGCCCGGGACGCATCCGGAAATGAACGGAACCCGGAAGCCGGCTCGGTTCGGGTACGTGAGCAGAAATGGAAATGGCGTCGTCGTCGTCGCTAATTTTGTTGTGTATATTTTTGTGTGCAACTGCGCGAATGTCGCTTTAAAAATAGCGTTCCGTGTTTTTTTGTTCCTATTGCGTAGAATCCTTCGACCTACAATCTAAGCCTATTGGGAAGAGGGCGCCCCGTGTGACGTCGGCATCGAGATCACGTCCCATCGGCCTGACGTCATCAGCGACACGCCCCCACACCCACCCCCAAAGCCACGCCAGTAGGCTTGCCCTGCCTAATGGAACGTGAATGATTTATTGACCTTTGCGCGAGGACGGCTGAGACGGCACGGTCTGGCTTTTCCGCTGCAGGATGTAGAATTTTATTAACCTCCCGCGTTCGCGTTCCCTCCGCTCGTAAGAAACGAACCAAAGAAGGGCCCTTTCTCCCGGCAACGACCCGTCCGCTCTCCAGACGAACTGTCACGCGGTGGTTTATGCTACGGGACGTTTTTGCTACAATTTATTAGCTGCCGCACTTTGCCTACATGAACCATTCGCCCCAGCCTTGTCCAATAACACGCAAAAGCCCATCCTTTCGACATCCCAGAAAGCCAACAAAATCGAAGATCACTTGCTGGTTTTTCGCACCTTTTGGCTGGTGTGGCATGTAAATGTGGGACATCAGTGTGTGCTTTTTTGTTTGGAGACGAACCGAATGATAACGGAGCAGACTAGAGCGCGCCATTAATCAGCCAACCCCCCGGCACGCGAGGTGAACGATTTACGAGTCGGCAGCTGACATATGTGTCAATCCGCGGTTTATCTCCGGCCGCCCACAATCGTTCGCTTCGTCCTTCGTTCCGTCAGCCAGCGACTTTTTGCCTTCTTGACATAATTAATGATTCGTGACTTTTCGAACCGCGCGCACGCCGCTCCCGCGGGTTGATTGGCATCGAACCCGGCTTTTGTGTTCGGGCCCCGATCCAAGGCCCGATTGGGAGTTGCACATTCATCAAGAAATTGTGCGTGCGTGCGACAAATTTAAAGCTGCCTTCACGCAAACGGCCTTGGCACGCGTAAAGCGCAAGTGGTGTCGAAATTTAAATTATGCTAAAATTCACTTCCTCATCATGGACGATGGTCGACGCCGCCGGGGGCGCCGGGGGGGCCTCATTAATTTGTGATTTAATGTTCTAATGAAAAATTTATTGCCTTTTTCGAAAATCTGCATTCGCCGCGAACGGGAGACTCCACCCCGCCGCAATAATCAATTCCGATAAGGGGTGGGCGAACAAGCGGCAGCAGCTCGCTTCCTGCTTGCTTTTGTGCCGCGAGCGGAAGCGGACCCCGAAATGGTTCGGAATATGAGCTGATAAAGCATAATTCGCCAGCCTCAATTACTTCCACGGTGGAGTTTGCACTGCTCGGTTCGGTTCATTCACGCGCTGACGTTCATTTCGTGGAGTTCATTCCTCTGGGGAGCAACAGCGTAAACCAGAGAAGAGAACGAGGTTAGGCTGTGGATCCGAGTGAAAGGCATTTCCGGAAGAACATGGTAATATTTTGTATGTTTTTTAGAGATTGTCTAAACAAATCAGAGAGAGGTAGAGAGAAAGAGAGAGCGAGAGAGAGAGAGAGAGAGAGAGAGAGAGAGAATCCGTTTGAACACAATTGAACAAATTATGTTCATAAAACGCTAAAGTTAGACATAGGAAGAGACATGATGGGGAAAAGATGTTAAAAACAGATCACAAACGTGATAAAATAGTAAATAAAATACACTGAAATAATTATATTAATAATGAACTATTTTAGTTGTGTTAAACAATAAAAACCATTCTGCATACTTCATAAAAAGCGTTCCGTGTAGTTTGTATTTTATTACACTACTTTTACAACAAAAAAATATATAAGAGAAAAGTATGTCTTCTAGACTTAAAGATTTGTTCCAATTTGACAAAAATATGAATGAAAAAGGATCGAAAATAACCGGAACGGATAGTTAAAATCATTTCGATTACTTTGTGAATTGGGAAAGTTTTTCAAACAAGCATTGAAAATCGTAAAAAAAACACTCAAAATACAAAAAAGTAACACAAAACAAGAAAATAATAGCAATAAAATAACAGAATATGTTATGTGTTACAAATGATAGCAAACACATCAAAAGCATATCTTAGAAAGGTAAACAAACACGTATACATTCGCCGGCCTGTAAATATGACGACTTTAATTCCAATCTACTACAACACCCATACGCACACGACAGTTGACGGCGTAAGAAAATAATCAGATTAGTCTCCCCCGAGCGCGATTAAAAACAATTCAAACTTCCAAGAGCCAAGAACCCGTCCGCGCCAAGAGCCGGGACGCGAAAGGAGGATTCAAACCGAAACCGTCCGACTGCACTGACAACAGTAATTACGCGCTTTGTAGCGTAATAACTTCGACACAAGTGCCCGGGAAAGGACGCTAGAAAACAAAAGCAGTAAACAGCCATCGGTGGCACATTAGGGAGGAGGAGGAGGTCGGCATTTGCTCCAGTTCTGCGCCACGACGGCGGCTCGCGGCGAAGCAATACTTATCCATTCGACACACACGCGCACGCACACACAAACACACTATTCACGGGTCACGGGGGTAGTAGCGCATATAGCAGCGCCCGTCCGTATCCCAAACAACCCCCCATAACATAACAAAAGATAAAATGAATGAATATGGGCATAGAAAGAGAGTTTTGAGTGTGAGAGTGAGAGAGCGCTAGACGAAGCTTTCGCTATTGCAATCCCCCTCGCGACCCCCGAACAACAGTTACTTTTCTCGGAACCGGAGTGGATCTCACGAGCCCGACCGACCGACCGACCGGTGAGTGACAAACCCGAACGCGAGA
Source organism: Anopheles dirus (assembly GCA_000349145.1). NCBI lineage: Eukaryota > Metazoa > Arthropoda > Insecta > Diptera > Culicidae > Anopheles > Anopheles dirus. The sequence goes on from KB673035.1 coordinate 555,421, forward strand.
AAGCCGGCTGTGAGTGGGGAACCGAACTGTCAACATGCGCGTGCAGTTTTCCCGACCTGTCGTGGATGCTGTGTGAGTGTCGCTTCGCAAGGAGAGAGCGCGCGCGAGAGAGAGAACCGCCAGACGGGAGAGTAAGAATGTCCTGCGGAAAAGCGCACCAGCACGTTTTCTCACCGGAAGAGCGACCGCGAGCGAGGCGGCCCAGTGTGTATCCTGCACGGTGCTGGGCCGGCGTGGCCACGGGACATACCTTCCTGCCGGCGGTCGCACCGGAGCCGAGCGCATTCACAGCGGGAAAGTGGCACGGAAAACCCACCCCAGGCACAGTGCGTGCCGTGTCCGTCCGTGCGGGTTGTGTTTGGTGTTTTGGTGGCAACGAAAAAACGAAAATGAACTCGCGAAGCCGAGGCAAGAACGCGAGGGCAGCACGGATCGAACGGCGCGATGCTGCGAGATCGCGCGAGTGACGGGTAACGTGGACGTGCCTTGAGTGGGTGGGGCGGGTGGTTGTGGCCCGCACCGGAGACCGATCGAGCCGGGCCGTCCATGCGCTGCCTGCGCCAGTCACCTGTGAACGTTCGAACCAGCAGCAGCAGCAGCAGCAGCAGCGCGATCTTCGAGCTCTTCGCGCGGCCCGCGATCACGAACCACGCGCCACAAAGTGTGTGTAGCTGAGCAGGGAAATTCCACACGTATGTGAGTGCGCGTGTGCGTGTGTGTGTGAAGAAGATAACCAACCCAGCCCAGCACCAGCGAAGCGCGAACCGAGCCAACACGAGAAGCGGAGCGAAGAGAAACAACAAAACGGGAACGTTGGCCTTCTTCCCGCGGGTGTCTCGCGTTGCGAAGAAGCAACGGGATCTACCCGAAGACGCCCACCCTCCCTTCGCACCGATCGCCGGAGCCGATCGCACGGTGAGTGTGTGTGCGCGCTCGCCTGCTCTTGGGAGGTGAAAACGGGCGCGTTCGTTGCTTGCGGCTAGTTGAAGTTGTTCCCTCGTTCGAGCCGCGTCCGTTCAGGCGTCGACAGTCCCGGGTCGTCGCTTCGTGTGAAAGAGAGAGAGAGAGAGCGAGAGAGTGGCTTTCTATTTAGAAGCAGAACTTGGCTGTCCGCTGCTTCGACCGCTCCCTCGTGATCGTGAAATCACTGTCGCCAGTGTGATTCGGTGCGTTTTAGGTTGATTTCCGCTGCGCGATCGGGTTGCCGGCGTCCGCCATTAAAGACGCACGTACGCACGTACGCCGAGTGTCCCCGAAAAGAACCCGAAACGAGAGGAGAAAGTTCCGTTAGCGAGTGAAATTCTTCGCGATTGCGTCAGCGCTGGCCGGGCATTCGGGTGCATTCCGGTAAAGAACACGGTTCCCGGACACCGAAACGAGGGTTCCGCGGTTGAGGTTGTGGCCGAATCATCCCCGCCAGTGTGTGTTGAATTGTTTCTAAGTGAAGTTAATCAGCGGCGATCATAACCGTCGCTTCAATTGCGCCTGCGTGTTTTGATTCAATTCGTCGCCGACCGGCGTGTTTTGCGGGGTGCGTTTGTGTGGCGAGTTCCGAAACGAGGTGCGGTTTTCTTCCGAGCAAGGCAGGAAAAATGTATCAGTAAAATCTCCGGCATTGTTTTTTGGTTGATAGCATCGCGCGCTCAATTACAATAACATAAAACAAGTGATTAAGGTTAAGTGAGTGAAGTGTTTCTCTCCGTGTCTCTGTGTGTCTGTGTGCATTTGTGCATGTGTGCCTGCCTGTACTAGTGTCTGCGAGTGTGTGTATGTCCAAGTGTCTGTTTTGGTTCGTAAATTGGAAAGCACACCAAGTTCACCGGGCGCGAAAAGGGTGATTTACGGCCACCCGAAGAGAAAAAAACACGCCTCCACAAGGGCGCCCCGAATCTCGGAAGCAATAAGTAACCAGCAGCAGCATCATCATCATCAACAGCAGAGCAGAGTGAAACAATCACCATCGACGCAAGGTGTACGTGTCTTTTTTTTCGCTCTCCTTGGTTTAGTTTGTTGTAAATAGTTAATTTAGGATCCTTGCGCCCGCGCGACTGTATGTCCGGAGTTTTCTCTTGCCGGGTTTTATTGGGATTTTTGTAGCCTTATAAATTTATCACACCACTGTAAAGTTGCGATTGGAGAGAAAGCACTCGGCAGGTTTGGCTGTGAACGCAGGGTCGACTTAGTAGTAGACTCCGAGGTGGAAGAGAGTCACTGAGAATGCTTCTCTGGCGGTGGTTGACGTTATGGAGAGTCGAGTCGACTACTAAGTTGTGGAACTCATGAGCGTCCTGTTGGTAGAGGTTTCAACGAGGGTCCGAAAATTTGGCGAGAAACTACGCCAAATAGTCTGCTCCTAGACCTATGGTGGAGAAGACCTCCTAATAGTTGTTGATGAGACTTATAGCGTATGGTTACAAGAAGATGATCTGATAAGATTTACATTGGAGAATACTTCAAGCGATTAAGACGTTAAGAACTGAGGTAATCTAAGCCATCGAACTCCGAAATACCTCAGGTCAAGAGTTGTTCTCGACTTTGGTATGGGAAGGAACAGCTCTAAAGAGAAGTTTGTCTAAAGAATCAAAGTTTGATTCTTATTTGAATGAAATTGGGATCTAACAGACCCAGATATTCCAAAAGACGGCTAATGACTCCAGTACATTGCCCAATAGGAATGGAACCGTTGCGACAGAACTAGAACCCAAACCTGACGAGATGACTACGGATTCCAATAGATAAGGTCGCATAGGAACTCTTGAAAGCCTACTAGGAGTTCCTTCGGTACAATCCATCAAAAGCGCTTTAAATGATTACGAGCAAGATTCGTTTTAAGACCACAAGAAAAGCAACTATCATAAGCTTTATGATTAAGCGACAAGAAACCGCTAAATCTGATGCTCGTTCGGTCACAGCTCAATGAGAAACCTGTATTGCGATCGGATGACACCTAGACTTGAGCCAGAACGTACCCGCGCTAATTAAGAAATGTATATTAAATCTGATAAATGCACTCACGTATCAACTTCCTTCCTGTAAGGCGAGTTCTTGCGCGCGATCCGCGGTCTCTTAATTGGGCCGCTTGTCCACCTAACAAGTGCCTCCCCAGACCCACACGGAACAGGTTATGATCGTCTGGTCACTTATTATTAGACGCTCTAGTCCACCGCGTGGCCCGTTCGGCAAGAACACCGTTCCGGGCAGGTTGAATAAGAAGTACAGATCGTGCTCAAGATCGCTCCTAATCCAACCGGCTGGCCGGCGGGAGAAGACTCCGAAAGCCAGACCCCGCGGGAGTGGAGAAAAGCGTTTGCGCTTTGCATGCGAAGTGATGCGATTTATCTCTCCCTTCACCTTGGGCTGTCCGCGAGCGAGAAATTCCTGGCCCCGTTCGGTGCAAGGTGGTGTTGGGCGAGCAAAAAAGGCATTATTACCCGCCCGTAATGCAACTGTTCAACAGACACTCACACACAGGAACACCCCGTAGTCCATCGATCCGGTTTGACGAGATTTCACGATGTCTTCGGACGGCTTCGGGGCTGTGGCTGCAAGAACGTGGCGAATCGCTTTTCGCCAGAACGATAGCCGATCGTTGCACGATACTCTCCTCGATTAGCCACGGAGCCTCATTTCGTTTTACCGTCCAGAAGATAACATGACAGGGCCCCCGTACCGTAATAATCAATTTACTGCGCTTCCTCTTTCCATTCGCGTGCTATACGTGCATGTGTATATATGGGAATAAAGAAAGAATCCAGCCCAAACGGGTTACTGGGGAGGGCCGGGTGGAAATCTTGTAGATTGGGGTGCCAAGAATCGCTATCCGCTATCCCTTCCGGTTGGGTGGGCACAACATGGCGGATGACGTTTCGATTGTGCGTACGAGAAGCGGCCGACATTGACAGACAGCACCGGGATCGATCGGTGCGCCGAAGGGCGTGAAGCGTGTACAGTGCCGAAGTCCACCTTTTTGTCTCACGTCCATCCCGGACAAAAAAAGGCTCCAAGAATGTCACCGCAAACAAATTGCACCCTATCGGGTTCGGTTTTTGGCCCTCCAATTGCAGCGTAAAATAAAATATTACCCACCCGATGACGCATTTTCTCCTCTTTTATTGTTATTATTATCGCGCACACATACACACTCGCGCCCATCAATCAAATTGGGGGTGGCGGTGGTATACCTATACCGATAGCTGACCAAAGTGGCCACAAAGTGGGATAGAATAATAATAAAAACAGCGCACACGCAGAGACACCGATCGAATTCCGGCACGTTGCCCGAGCCCTGGTTAATAAAGAAATTCTTTATGGAGACGTGCCTCGAATCGTCGCCCGGGCGTCATAGAGCCACCACAGAACGAGGGCCAATTCGCCCGGGATAGGTGAGCATAAATATTGATTAGCGGCCCGGCCTCCTGCCTGTGTGTGTCTCGTCATCACCCCACACACCGATACACACCAGGGCGGTACTAACATAACCACTTTTAAGATCCATTCGCACACGAACGGGAAGGATGAAACCGAACCGGGATCTTTCGGTGTGTGTGTTTCTGTGTGTAATTAGTGTCGCGTTTTTGTTTTGTTTATTTTTCGGGGTGATTATTACGTGACTCCCGAGGGAAGCGATTCCCGGTCCCCGATTGCTGGTGGTGGTGATTGATTACGTGTCGGTGTGTGCTTTTCCTAGTTTGGAATTTAGTTGCCAAATTTCGAACGCATCCACCGCAACGGTGGAAAAGCCCACGGTTTGTGCAAAAGCGTGCAGAACCGAGAAGCCATAAAAATCCGCGTTTTCCGTGTTGTTTTCTGGCTGCGAAAGGCTCGCGAGATTAGATAAAAAAAGCCGCGTGCCGTGTAATTAAGGCGTATGATAGATTGTGTGGTGTGTTTTAAATGTTTGATCAATCAAGCGATTGTGGCGTGGTTGAGACGGTTGGCGAAACGAAGAAAGAGAGATTGCGCCAGCTGGGGCGTTTGTGAGTGATTGTTCGGATGACATGGAATGCAATTAAAATTTATGCGACATTTGGTATAAATTTGGGATATAAATAAGGAGAAAAATAAAAAATAAGAAACAGCATTATTATGCAAAACTAAACAGTGCGAGGAACATTCGAATATAAAATATCTCTAATCTCTTAAACCAGCTTCAATTTCATGTCTAAGTTATTGATCGAAAAAAGTGATTAAATTTGATAAAAAATACAGCAAGAAATCTGCTACAAAAAATACATTAAAATTTCAAAATGTTCTCGGTGCTGCCGGAAATGTTCGAAATTAACACCCGAATCGAAATTATAACATCTAATAATGTCAATGTGATAATGAAATTGAAATGCTATAAACTGAAAAATGAAGGAAACGAGATTTCAAGCAGACTGACTTGTGTTCTTTCAAATGTATTAAACTATGTTTTTGAGCATTTTTTTCTTCTCTTGAGCAACATTCAAAATCATAGTCAATTTCTTGCTGATTATGAGGTTTTAAATCTCAATTTCCAAATAATCTTCAGTAATGGCAATAAACAGAACACATTGAAATATTGCAAAATTAAATATGCAATATTTCACATAATGACAACTATCTGCACAGTTTAGTCCGTGATAAATTACAAAAATAACCGATCTATCCATCAAAATATTGCAAACTTCATAAGCAATGACTCTTAAGACTCTTTTAAAGTCTGGAAATAAACGTGTTGATATATTCTTTATTTAAAAAAAGTTGTAATATCCCTTTCAACGCAAATTGACTTGCGAGCTTCCAGGCTTTCAAACCCAATGTTTTTAATGGATTATCTTCAAACTCTCATACAGCATTCCTGCTCGGGTTAAACCTCAATTCCACACTGCTTTAGAGATAACTACATCCGCCCGGCACACGTCATAAAGCACGGCAAATCCATTCCCATGTCCTGTCATAACTCCCAGCTGCACACGGAAACATGCGAACCGGCCACGGCCACGGAACATGTCCAGCAGACGTTTATTGGTGCAGCGTGGTGAAATTAAATTCCCTCGCGCGCGTGCTCTCGGGCTCCGCCCGTGCATGCCCAGCACGGGAACGACGGTCGTCCGCCGGGATCAATATGTTTTCCCTCATGTCAATATGGATACTAGTATCAGACGCGCCCGTTCCGGGATCAGTGGCAAGGATCAGCCCTCTGGGACGTCGCCACGAACAGGAGGAGAAGGCATTTTACGTCGTTTTTGTTCGCTACTAAAGCGATATTGAATTTTGAGCCATTTTTTCGATATGACCCACAAGGCAAGAGTCTCGCGGATGGAAGCTGCATGGAAATGATCACAAAAAAAAAAACAAAACAAAACACAAAATTAATTAATAGTAAAAGGAAGCCTGCCTGCTAGACCTTTTACTATTAATCGCGGACCAGTCAAACAACCCATCTAAACGGGAGTTGATTATTTTATAATTGAAGCACCTCATAAATTAACCACCCAACATGTACCAGCCGCGGCGTGGGATCGTGTGGCCGTTGCCGTTGGGATGTAAAGCTTCAAACTCGCCCCAGTGGTCCCCCCAGTGGTCCGTGCCGAAACCGGCTTCTGGTCCACACACACACACACTCTCACTCGCGTGGGGTTCATAGAAAATTGCACACTTTCTAGGTCAATCTGCGCGAAGGTCCCCACGGAGGCGGCCGGACGCTCGGTCGCTTTTTCCACCACCACAACCATCTCACGGGAGGTTGGACAGGAATGTTGTCCACGTACCGTTTTTTTACACGTACACGGAGGGCATGACGCGGTGTGAGTGAGCAAGTGACACGTACGCCCCACCGCCACGGGGCCAGATAACGTTAATGGTAGGAGCAGCAATGGTGACAAGCGTAACGAACGGCTTCGTGGCCGGCTGGCCGAAAGGAGTGGGAACAGCAGGATGGGGAGAAAAAATTAACGGACATTTGTTTTCTGCCCGTGCACCCCGAGGAGTGGTTAGAGCGGCGGGACCTGTATCCAACCTGTGGGATGTATTTATTTGCGGAAAATTATGAAATACACCACCGAAGCGATGCGATAACGGGACGCTGTCGGGTCGGCTCCCCGGTCGGGTCCGGTCAGGCTGCGGATCCGGATTGAAGTGAGCTGTTGGATCGAAAGGATGAGATGGGGGAAAGGAACGTAAAGCATTTCCTGATGAACTTGTTTAGAAGCCGGGAAGGATGGGTACGGAATGGCGAACATTAATTGCAATTGTATCTGGTTGTGAATGTAACGCGAGATTTTAAACGTTGAAAGGGCAACATAATACCTCCTCAGTTGGCGGAAAAGTAATAAAATTAAATGGATGCGAAGGAGTTGCCCATGAGAAAAGTTGTATTTAAATAACGAAACAACAAATTATGGTTAAATTTGGAGAATTATCTTGTTAGTTATAAAAATGATTTAAAAGATAAAAATGGATAAAAAAACATATTAAATACCTTCTCAAATCCAAGTCTAGTATAATGGAGCTCCACAATAATACTTTACATTTTTAAAACATATTTTTTTCTCTAATACAATATAAATAACGATTATAAATGAAATCAGTTCTTTAGATTATACGAAAAACAGACAAAAGAAGATAAAAAACAAGCATAAATTATACCATTCAATCTCAAAACCCAGTTCAACTGGTCTATAATCTACAACTGGGAAACATAAGAAAAAATTGAAAAAAAAATCAAATCCAATTGAAGATTTGAACAGAGAAAGTCATTAAAATTAAAAGTTAAAATAATTTTAAGGTTACCAAAGTGTCAAAATTGGGAAAAATTATTAGATATATTTATAATTATTTTAAGAATATAACAAACAAGAAACATATTTGACTTACCGTTGCGTAGCAATCCCTACAAAATCATAACTCATTGTTTTAAAATCAAATTCAGACCTCCGTGAAATATTGTGATTAGTCTGGAGTGTTTTCAAGTAATTTTTGAATCGAACTAAAACAAAACAATCCTCTCCTAACTCTCTTCACAACCGTTGAAGTAAGCCTGTTTCTACTCCAACCAGAGCTATGGAGTAGGCAGCTGAAACATGCACGCACCCCCCTATCGGGTGCGGGTAGGGCCGGTAATTTACAATTTCGATCGACTTTCGCTGGCATCGCGTTCCGCTAATCGGTGCAAATGGTGTGCAAATAGGCAACGGGCCCGGACCGCCCATCGGCCGCCCCCTCCGGGTGCGTTCCCAGCTTCGAAGGAGCTGCCGAAGAAAAACGAACGCACGAAGAAAACGTGTAAACCCATTAGCGCATCATTTTCGTACGCGTCTCCGAAAGTTTGACTGTTGCCCCCTAGCGAAGAACGTCGATAGTGGGGTGGAAAAGGGGGACACGAAGCACGCCCGTTCGATGAGAACTTTAATCAGCGTCCCAAGCAACAAAAAACGCCCAACTCTCGTGTTTTCACCCCGTTTCAAGCGTTCTCCACATCCCCGCACTCTACAAACTGCCGCCGCCAGCGGCAGCACGAAGTTCGCTGCATTTCCTATCCCATTCTCACATTCCGGCTGGCTTTCTTCCTTCTCACTCTACTATACGAAACGATTACGGCAGCGCTCCATCGAGTAGCCTTTGATATTTTCAGAAAGTGTAAGCAGTGGAAAGTGCAAGTAGTTTTCTGATTGCTCCATTTGAAGGAAAGGTAAACCGCATTTTTGCAAATAAATTAGGCGATATATTGATATCTTTTATTAATTTCAGGAAATATATGAACATGGATCTTTGGAGGTATGAAAGAAAACTGGACAACATTACCACCGGATGCAGAAGCGTACTGCTACCACCTTAGGAACGTAGAGAAAGAAAACACAGAAGATTTTACAGCAAAAACACATGCATGGCTGTAAAAAAGAAGAGAAAATCCGCGGAAGGAAAGGGAATCAACGGCACGCGGCCATTCTACGGTGAGATAAAAGTGTTCAATAAAACAGTGTGAGTGCATGTAAAATAAAACAGTGCGAGTGCATCAGTTACAAATGTTCTTCCCCTCCATCATTTTGCATCCGAAAAAGTAGGGGAGGGGATCGAAAGCAAGTACGAACATTAGAATACGAAGAAGGCTCGTTCGTGCGTCGTTTAAAACCTCCGCACTTTCTCTGCAAGTGCGAAGCTAAGTGCGGAGTTAAGTGCGGAGGTGCTTCCATACAAAGTTCGGCGTCGTTTGTTGCTTGGGGTGCGTTGTTGTGAAGGGCGCCGATTGGGGTCACCACACGAACATTGCCCGCTCGTCTTCTTTTCCGGGTGCCAAAGATGCGGCAAGCTGACGGACAACGTGACGATGGCGTTTTTTCTCTTCTTTAAAATTTGTTACACAATTCAACGCTCATTACTACTCGATTAGGATGCCTTCTGTTAGGGCGCGCACATAGAAAAAAAACCCTACGACTATTAATCGTCGATCGTCAACGACGTGGGCCAGAATCAGCCGCATGAATAACACAACCATTTTCCACCTAATCGAGTGCGGGAGCGGCAGGAAGATCGAAGAAAAGCAACGGTACCGGCACGCATCACGCGTGTCTTCCCGACGGGGCCAAAAATCGAACAAAAAACTTCGGACGAACCGATATTTCTCGTTGCGTATCGCACCGACCGAAAGCTGCTGAAGAACAAGCAAATTATTCCTCTCAACAAACGGCGAAACAACTGTTCGTGAGACGTGCCCCGAAACAAACATATCGATGGGGGGAACGAATGGAAACGAAACCCCCCCGTTTTCCCAACGCCAACAAAACCGATCACACCGACTGACCGACGCGGGGGCTTCCCTCCTCTGTTTGCGGTTGCGTTATTGGCCACATAATTTCGAATGTACCGTTCAGCTTTCGAGCGTTTAAATAGCCAGCATGGAAAACGGCTTTTCCGTGCGGGCTGCTTTCTCGCGGCGCCAGAGCGACGTTCGTCGCTTATCGCATCGCAAGTCTCCCGACCGCATCTTCTCCGGCCACCGTTTCACACCTTTTCGCCGTTAGCCGCTCCACGGTGGAGTTATCAGTGTGTAGTCCGGCGTTGCCTGTTAGAGCCAGTCAAGCAGGGGGTCCCGGAGCAACTGTTCGGAAGATTCGGAGGGTTCGTTGCCTACGTCTAGCTGGTGGTAGGTAACGCTTGCATTTTTGTTTCATTTTATTAGCACACAAAATTAGCCTGGCGTGGTGGCAATTACGCTCGCGTGAGGCGGCGAGGCGCATGTGTGATAAGCGCCTTCTCCTTGCCGGGAGGAGGGCCTGAGAGTGCATTAGATGGAGTTGGAAAGAAAATCCGCCGAAAAGAAAAGCGCGTGGAAAAACTACTCAACTCGCTATTTAGCTGCAAATTTGCAGCTTCTCTAACGCTGCCTAACGAGAAGATAAGACTAAGGATGTGTGAAAAAACGCACTTTACACACAGCAACAAGAAGCGCAGCCAAATAGCAACGTTCGATTTAATTACAACCAGCCACAAAAAGCCCTTTAGAAGTGGAAACGCCAAAAAAAACAAGAAAAAAAAACTCTTCCCAGTGAGTAGCTCGTTGATGGCTTGTTTCATCCAGCTCTGTTTGGGGTGTGTGTGTTTTTTTTTGGCAAACACTGCTCCGAAAAACTACGTACACGCACGCACTCCCGCGGTTTGATTAACACATGCAGATCATTCCCGATCGGATGGGAACGAGCGATTGGGTGGATGGGAATGAACGTTTTTTTTTCTTCATCCCAGTGTTTTTAAAGCCTTGTTGAATTTGGTTCAGTAGGGCCAAGAACGTTTCCCGCGCGGGATGGAAACAGCGCTTTTTTCAACGCTGGTTTTTAGTTTTACTCGGACCGAAAATAGGTTACCACGTTTAGGCCGGATTGCCGGTGGAATTGGGTTGCGATAATTAAAAATCCAACGCAAGTGCGGAAACCACAGCCAGACACATGTTGTCCGAGTCATTACTAGGAAGTAGGGAGATGGGATCGCGGTCGCGATCTTCAGCACGATCTGCTCGTAAACACAGCAGGCCGGAGCTGGAATTAATATGATCATGCTTATTGAGAACAATCTAAGCCGAAGTACATTAAACGAATGTTGCCACAGCAGGCTTTATCTAAACGAATCAGGTGTGTGGTTGCATCCAAAGCGATATTTAGACATTTCTTGAAATGTTGACTGTCTTGTCTATTACTTCTACATAGTGATGATTAAAATCAAGAGTGATCATCAGGTTCTTGGCTCCAGTATATTGAAGCTGAGACTTTGCTGCCAGGTTATATCCAAACAGAGTAGACTTCGTTATTCTATGATGTTTGATACAGACAAACCTTTATACAGATATCAGTATACCATTGTTCATATATCAGAACCTGATCTTTGACAGGAAGAAGCAATATGATATGAAAGAGTTGAAACAACAAGACTTTGAACAGACTCTTAGAAGAAAATCGTTATAGACATAAGGATAGGGGAGGACATTCAAATCGACGTACATTCTCTAGACATCCTCATAATTGCAAGTCTCAAGAATGATCCCAAAATGTCACCCAACACCAACGAACGATGATATTTCGGGCAGTTTGAAACATCTGCTCTGAAAACTTTCCTTTCGCTTTTCTTCGCACAAATCGGGCGCGGAGTAGTTCTTCCGACAATTGATTTAATAATTTCCTGTCATCCCCTGGCGTGGCCGTTCAGGCGGGTCGCTGACGAGAAATTCTTAACTACTTCAACTGCTTCCGCGTCCCCATCCCAGCACGTCCGGTGAATGCGGATGCGCGGATTGAATGATTCTCCATGCGAAGCAGGACAAACGCAAACTTTCGACACAGGCGTTGCCGCCAGCACCCAACTTGTCGTCCACTTTCTGCATCGTCGTTTGCGGAATTGCGATGCAACTGCTACGACCCCAGGACAAAGTTCTCGCTGAGGGATTGAGTGGAAGATTTTCTCCCGCGTGAAGGCGTTGACGGTTTCGAAAAACAAATGAGCACACCAGTGATGGCATGCCAGACGCTGTGATGGCATGAAAAACGACCAAGAAAACTGATTCGAAAAACAAAACAAAACGGCGCGCTCAAATCAACAACATCCACCCCGGCATTTCGGGGTGTCCGGGGCGACACTCGGTCCGTTTTATGGGGTTTTTGGAAAGTTTACCATAATTCCATTACCCAACACCCAAAGCCTCCAAAAGCACGATGCATTCGAAAATGCCCCCCCGGGGGTCGATTTAAATGTCACTGCAGCGAACCCTCCACTTGCAGACTAGCACTAGCGCCACCAACAAACGCTCCAAATCGTGAAGAATTTTTGAATAAACATAAGAAATTGTTTGCCCAACTTGGAGCCGCTTCCTATTTCCGGACGGCGCGCGTGTGTCCGGTCCCGGAAGGTGCCCGGGAGCGCCTGGTGCTTCGCAGCGGAAAAGAAAGTTTACTTTGCGGAGCGTCGGCTTCACCTCCAGGTTCTTCCGGAACGGGAAGTGGAACGATACGCGGTTCCAGGAATCTTTTATAACGAAAGTTAGCGCTGAGATTGAAACGAACCCCACCGGCGAGCGGGACGAACGGGCGCAACTATTTCATTTAGAAAAACCACACGCAACGGCATTAAAGTGAACTTCTGACGCAAGCAAACCCACCGCTCAGGTCGCTCCAAACGCTTTCTCTTCCTGACGAAGCCGAAGTGGTTCTGTCACTCGGTTTTTCGAAATCGGGCGAATTGAAGATTTATGGAAAACCTCGCCGAAAACGAGGCCCCGAGTGGGCTTGAGCACCACAGTGATACAAACACACGCGCGCAGACACCTTAAAGAAGCCTCCGAACCGTACGATTTTAATGGTTCCGAAATCATCATCAAAACCCGTACCGCGAGACCGGCGCTGGTGAGTGGTGACGTTCGGGTAGGAGCAACACAAAAAAACAACATGTTTAATGGTTTTTCCATTTTCACCCCACCACACGAGAACGCACCGATCCGGAACGCTGACACCTCGTCTCCTTCTGCTCGCATCCCTCGAAGGGTCAAGGCTTCACCGTTGACGAGCGGGCGACAATATGTATCCTTCTTGACGGTTTTGTTGCTGTTGCGTTTGTTTACTCAAGAAGGCTCGCTGGGAGCGAGAGAGAAAGCGAGAAAAAAGGAAGAATTTGTCCGTCCTGCAGAAGAAGAAAAAAACTTTCGAGGATGACTTTTTATCGCACAAGAACAACAACAAGCGGGAGGAAAAAAACCTTGCTGTTGATGTCCACCCTATTAAGATCCCGTGAAGATTTGCCTTATGAAGGACACGTAATACATTTTCGGATGCTTTTAAAGACTCCTTCCTTTTCCGCAGGCGTTGTCCATCAGTGAAGGACGAAGAAGAAGAAGAAGGATAGAATTTCTTTGCTTTTCTTCCTAATCTTGGTGTGGGTGATGTAGAACTGCACGAAAATTTCGCTAGCATCGATTTCGCGGAAACCCATTCCAGCCTTCCTCAATCTCAATCGCGAACCGGTCGGAATGATTCGCTCCACTTGGCGGGCTTCATTTGATTGACCTCTCACGTTCGCGCGGCACGCGAAAGTAATTATTCAATTAATCAAATCCCCACGCGAAACCCTTATCAATCAACGACGCGCGATTTCACGCGCGCTAAATTGGGCCGCACCGGAGAACGTCTGTTCTCGACACTTTATGGTGTGGTTTCGCTTTGGGTGAGGGCCGTGGCCCTTAGAAGGTGCGAAGGAAAAAGAAAGGTACCGGCAGCGGCGAACCACGAAACTGCCTGAACCGCATTCGACAGCCGATCGATTGGTTGTGACTAATGGGTGAAAAGCTAGCGGTAAATCCGCAAATGGCTCCGTAACCGTTCGAGGTGCGGTTTAGCATCGTGGGGTGAATGGGAAGGAAAAAACAAAACAACAATCATCTCGCCTAGCACCTTACTCGGTGGTGGCTCTGACATCATTAGGCACCGCCACCGGATGTTTACGCCACCACCACCACAACGTCCCGAGCCACCTTCGGCATTCGGAGTCCTGAAGGAAACGAAAGTATGCAAAACCATATTTCGGGTAACCTCGAACCGGAAATGAACCCGGCAGTCCGGAGCTCCATATTGGGCCGAGAACGTCACACGAGCCTCCATTAGAGGATGTTTCTACAACCAAAACCCAACCCAACGGGCCGTACCGGCTGGTCGGGGCCATAATTTTTGGCCACAGCGGTTTTTGCACTCCATTAACAATTCGTGCCGGGTGCTGAACCCGGGGTGGAACCGTGTGAGGCAAATGGATTACCGAACACTCGAAGGAGCTCGCCGTGTGTCAAGCACCACTAGAAATCCCGAACGGAACCTCTTAAATTGAACATAAAACTCTAACTGTTCCCCGACAGTTATGGGATAGTTTTTACGAGCACACAAGCACACGGTTTGCCGATTTTAAACAGGCAATTTTAAATTTGCACAAAAGATAAATTATGACCTTAATGATCCGTTCAACACTTATGATCTATAAGAGATCTTTTAGAAGAAGCACTTGCAAACGAAAAAATGGGATATAAACATCCGTGAATTGGATGTTTCAGTTAAATCAAATAAATAAGTGAAACATAGCTAAAAGAAACGGCTGGGAAACATTTTCACTAAAATCAAGCTGTCAGGAAGCAATATAAAAGTGAAAAAAAAACAATATAAACAATAAACAACGAAAAATGGTGAAAAACCAAGAACAGGACAAGGCAACACTAAATAATTCAATATTAAAAATAGAAAAAAAGTTTAAATAAATACACACGACAGAATGCAGTCAGACAGATAAATTGCACAGGAAGTAAGAATTCAAAAGAGAAAGACGAAACATAAATATGGCTGGACAAAACATCAACAAGGCATACAACAACACAAGAAAACTACACAACCCTGCCTAAATATCTTAAAAGAACTTTAAAGTTCCTAAAGACCTCCTTTAGCTTGAAGAAAGTTGTCGATAGAACTGATGAAGATTCTTGCACTTTTTCGTGTGTTTAAAGATATATTAGCTTGAGGTTAATGGAAAAAATATATTAAAAATGTTGCCAAGCACACGGATCTGAGGGTAACGAACTCAAAAATTATGCAAAAACTGACTTTCTCCAAACACGCACACACCTGCACCAGAACGTTAACCAGAAGTGACACCGCAATAGATCTCGTCCGAGTTCCCAGAACACCAAGCACAAGCCACACCAGCCACGTGCACTTAAATGGACGTTTTTCCCTTCACATCCTTGTCTCATCCTCCCAACGTACGCAGGGTGGGCTCCAAAAAATCTATTCCTACACTGGAAACACCGGCACGCATTTTCGCACAATTTATCGTGCAAAGCGAAAAAAAAACACCGAAAAAAAGCTCCTTCTCCAATGCAGAGTGGTGTTATGATGGAGTGGACTAACCCCGAGACTGACGCTCTTCTAGGCGGAAGCCCGACGAGCGGGAAGACGAGACAAACGATGACGACGGCGATGATGACGGCGATGAGGATGATGATGAGGCGAGCTGATTTTAATCTCATGAGATCTCTCCTCGTACTTCGGGGCACCGCGAGTGGGTTAGTCGGTTAGGCCGGTAGAGATGGGGGCGAGAAACGAAGCAATCTGCTGCCCCGTGACCCTCTTTGAATCTTCTTGTGCAAAGAGTTCAAACGCCGGCGCTAGTACCGCATGGGAGTAGATCGAACGAGCAGGAAAATCCGAACTAACAGAAGAAGAAAAAAAAACAAGCTGACGAGATGAGTTTTCCAACAGCGAAGAGGGAAAAAAGCACACACTTCCAACCATCTGGTTCCAACACGACCCTAAACGTGGTCAAAGAGCTTTTCCGGACATGCTTCGAACTGATCCACACACACACACACACACACACACACACACACACACACACACACACACACACACACACACACACACACACACACGGGGGAGACGCGCGCTCACTCCGTGAAGGATTGATGTTGCGTTCCATTGCGCCCTGCAAAAGCCTCCACACCACCATTTTTTTCCGAAATCGAAGAAAAAGAAAAGGAGCACACACAAACACACACACACGGAAAAAAGCGGGATGAGAAAAGCCACCACATGACAATCGCCCTCTCAATCGCTCGTTGAGGTCGTTTCCCCGGCTCATCTGCGCCACCGTGCTTGTCCCCGAGCCCTGGGAGGGAAAAGAAGGCACCGTGTGGCGTCCACTCCACACCACTGTAAAACCGACCGATCATCGGGACGAACGAAGCGCAGCACCATTTGGTACGACGACGACGACGAGAAGCCACACGATGCCCGCAAGGATTGGCAACAAGCACGAAATTATATATGTCAAGTGTTGGCTGATGCTTGCAAAACCGCAAATAACGCTCTCGAACTTCCTGCCCCGAGTGTTCCCGCCGTTTGCGGTACCGTACATCGGCCGGCCAGACGACAGGGCCGTCCACTACATCCTTTAAGCGCACCCGGTGCGCTCCACTACAGATCCCAACCCTACGGCTCCCAGTGAGCAGCGGCGGGCTTTGGTCGGAAAATTCGGATGACAAATACTGGGCGGCCATCCCAGAACGGGGGACGAAGCGATTTCTCTTGTGTTTACCGAGCGACCACTACGGAAAGTGCGTACTTGGTACGTGGTAGTCACGGGGAGAGGGGCCGAGCAGAGGACGGAAGCCGAAGCATATTAGAAACCATTCTATCGTAAGCGGAAAGCACACCATTCGCATATTTTCACTCTCAAGCTGTTTTTTCTGTTGCCCGTGAGTAGGATTCAGTTACATCAGTCTCTTCGAACGGTTGCGCTCGATGGTGCGATGGTGCTAGACCCCCAATTTGCTACCCCATAACCCGCCAGCAGAAGTAGCAGGGTTCGTTTATCCGGCCTCACCATCAACATCAGACGATCATGCTACGCATATATCAATCTGATGGGGGCTGAGGGCAGCTCTGGTTCACCAACGTCACCCCAGAGCGAGGGAAACAGGGCAAAACAAAACATATTACAATGGCACGCACACACACATACACCGAAGAAGAAAAAAACGAAACCACGAGCATCCTTCAACCCATTTTAGCTCCATTAAAAGCCCGGCGATGGGCAGGGTTCGGGAGGCTTTACGCTTGTCTCACCCATGCCACACCCACCGGGGTAAGAGATAAGGCTGGTTGTGCCGGTGACGCCCAGCACCCAGAACGCTATGAGGAACGTTCTTTAAAGCCGGCTCTTCCGTGTCTGAAGCATCCCTTTCAATTAATAATTTAGGGATGTCATGGTGGGCATTTTTTCTTCTCCCCGCCCAACACAGAACCTTTCACAGCTCTCCTCATTATGTTAACACTTTTTAGTGGTTGTTCTTACCCCTTCGGTTCAAGCTTAGTTAGGCTTTTTTGACACCCTGGCACTCCGAGCACTCCGAGACTCGGAGGTTTACGTCCGCACGCTACACAACACAGCCGAAAACGCGTTCGCTTTGTGGCTTTGGGTTTGTGTAATAAATAATACAGCGGTGGTTCGGGTTGCGGTTCCGGCCCGCTTGTCTGCGTGCAGTTCCAAGCTGGGCAACGACGCTGTGGTGTGGTCTTCTAAACTAACACTCTTCGTGCAGCCGTTGCGAGGGAAAGCTCCTACAGCTGGTCGGAGTAGTTGTGGACCAATGAAGTGCTGGCAATTGTTCAAAACAAAAACAGAGTTTCGTGAGAAATTGGCAGCATAAAGTTTGGAGCAAGAACTTATAGCAACAAACTGGTAAGAATCTTTGGATATACAGAACAACATTCTTCTATTCCTTCTTTTTGGTTGGATCAAGTCACTCCTCTACGAGGCAACCTACAGTGTTGCCATCTGAGCCATTAACCTGTGGTGTGTGATGTCCTGTACTTCGCAGCGTATCGTACATCCGCTTCAGAACCTGAAGTCCAAACTTAAGAAGGTTCTATTAGGCAAGAACTTGATGATCCATAACATATATTTTCTTACCAACATAATTCTGATTGTACTATTGATCTCAAACAGTTCAATATCAATACTGTTCAAGTTACTGTTACTACGCGAACTGTATAAGACCAAGTAATGGCAGACCCAAGAGTCGTAAAAATGAAGATAAAAGATAAACGTTTGTACCACAACTCTGCTAAACACCTGTACCCGTTCAATTTTCGCCTGATGCGTCTGGTGGTGATGAGCACCGCACGGAGAATGCGTGCGCTGGATGCGTTAATGCCATTTAAGAGTTGTGTGTTATTGGACGACATTCGTAGTTTTATCGTCATTGTGATGCTAAAACCACCGACCGCAACCCCGGGCACGGATCAACCCGGAGCACAATGTACACCCACTGTACGCACCGTGACGACGGTGTGTGGCCTCCACTCATCACGGCCGGATTCGAAGTCCGGTCGGGTCGAGCTACGGCGAACGATGCAGTGATGAAATATTGACATTATTACGATTCCATTCCGGGCGTTCCGTCCGGTAGTTATCGGTCCAGCGTTGAACTCGAGATCCCGGTCTGGAGCGGACAGGCCAGGAATGCAATTTTCGTGCGGAACGTTCACTCCAGCTCACTCTAATGGTTTGTGTGCGATATTAAATCATCTCGTGCACATGGGCACATCCTGCCGGTTCTCGAGTCCGGGCCGAGCGCGGGCGATCGTGGCTGTCACGGGTTAAACACTGTTGGCTGTTTCTTTTGCCTCAGGTGGGTGTTGTTTGCGTGTGGGCAAAGAATCGAATCTCTTTGTGCCCACGGGAACACGGGAACACGAATGGACACGCTGTATGTGCGCTCGGTAAATATGCACAGCCGGTTTGGGACAACATCAACCGAAACGTGTCTGACAATCGCCGGACATCATGTTACAGAGGTGTGATAGAGTTTTGTGGGAAGTAATTACGCACAGACGACGTCGTCACTCGATCAGCGTGCGGTATAGAAGCGTCCGAATGCAGGTGTCCCAACGTGATGGTGGTCTTCTGCGAACAAATCAATCAACTTTTCCTTCTCACGAAGATTTATCGCACTGACGAAATTATTTGGAAGAAATGCTCCGAACGGAAAGTATATATCTCGCAAGAGACAAGAAAGAGTGCAACATTATAGCTCCCAGTTTCAATCAGCATAACTTAACTACAATGTCCGCCAGCGTGCATTAAACAAACTCCCGATAGTTGAGGCGGAAAATGCAATTTTACAGCCCATTTCCGATCTTCTCCAAGAACTTTACCGTGCAGGACTGCACGAACGCAAGCGGGGACAATTAAAACCATTCATTTCCTACGCGGCGGTGCAAGCGGAAGCAGAAATTACCGTCGTTCTCGGTATTCGGTGACTTCATTGTTGCCCTTTGGTTTGTGCCGCAGCTGGGTGGGATTCCGGGACCGGGACCGAAAATGTCGCACCCGGAAATGCAACCCGCGTCGTTGCCGCTGCGCTATATGGATGCCGGCGGGGTGTCTTATCTTTTTAACGATCGCTGCTACATCCTGCTTTCGGATCTTTCTTTTTCGTGTGGGGTCGGTGTTGTTGAGCACTTTAATTAGACAGTGTGTACGCTGGGTACGTACGCCGGGTACGATTCTTTGGGCAAACGATCGATGTGTACCGTTTCTTGGATGGTGGAGAGCTCGTCCCAATACAAAGCAACAAAACCGTCCGGACGACACTGGTGGAATTAAACATGTGCTTCCTACTCAAATGCATTGGGCGGGAGTATTTTTTCTTCGTCTTTCGTTCCTAATTCAAAGAAAGAAAGCACATCCTAAAGCACTCTCCAGGGGCAAGTCTGCAATTGCCTCTGCTGGACGGCAAAGCGTTCATAACTAACAAGGGTCAAACGATGTGGCACTTTGCAGAATAAATGCAAACCCACGCGGCGCTGCTGGGAAGAGATGCCTTTCTTTGGAGAAAACGGAATGAATAGCTCGGCTGCAGGTGTTTCGGTGCGAAAAACACCGAGACGGAGAACACCCAGAAGGCGCAGTTACACGATGATGAAACTAATTTGTGCCGCAGGCTTTCCAGAGTACGGCAAACCATACTGGCATGGTTGCTCCGAACGTACAGTGGTAGCCAAAAAAGTAATCAGAACGAACATTTTCAAAGATATTATAATTAATGCTATATTTTTTCAAAGTCCTATATTGATTAAATATCTCTCATTAATATATCTTACTCAGTTCTCCGTTTGTATAATAATGTAACCAAAGAAGTAGTTTTGGATCAATTCATCTCTGGACCTCAACAAAATTTCCAAGGAATGCTAGTCCATTAATGACATAGTTCTCGAATGATGCATTATAATCATTTCGTATATTTCTCGTCAAGATGTGCCATGTTCAAAGATATAATTTTGCCTCAGTTACACAGATTAACAATGGAAAACTGTGTTAAGATATCATCTGAAATTCGGAAATCTCATCCGGTTCGAAGGACCAATAAAAAGGTTAAATCTCGATAGATTGATGATCGTCATATTATCAATCTCTCAGATCAAAGAAAATATTATCAAGGTGCTATACAAGCTATATCTTCACGTCACTCACTGTACACACACTTCCGGTGTGCGGTGCACTACCGAGAAGAAGAACTACCTTCCACGGAGGCTTTAGAACAAAAGTTTTTTTCCAACACCACACCACTTCCCCCACGCTTCACACCTGAGGAATTAATTTCCGAAATTAATTACGCTTCCCTCCGCTTCCTAATGCCTCCGTGTCTTCATGCAGCTTTACACTTTCCAACCGGAGGCTGGCGCACTTCGCAAGGCGTGACGCTAAAGTAGCGGCTAAGGCCTTGCTCAACAACCAGCATGCGGAGGAAGAATGAAAAAAGGGCGGGCACGGCGCGAAATATCTCACGCTCTGGCCCTCCGGTTAGCTTATTTTAGGACCTCGATTAGCCACGCCGCTTAGGGCACGTTAAACCCCCAACCCGGGAGCAGAAAAACGATAGCGAGAAAGTGCAAATCATGCCGGGGACAGTGCGGCGGCCACTATAGCCACCGAAGGGAGAATTCTGCATGGACCGCGGTCAAGATTGAGACCTACGACTCTATTATTTACGACACTAATGGTACGTGTACGCATTCACCGATGGAATGACAACGTGCCGAACATGCCCTGTTCCAGCAGGAGACGACCCAAACCGGAGACGACGTCTATAATTTCTCTTCATCAGACTAATGGAAATGTAATTGTATGGTAATTAAATCTTTCTATCATTCACACTTGCGCACTGGTGGACGAGTCCTTCGCGGCGCAAACTGTCGGCGAAAGAACGACGCGCTGGGCTAATTAATTGGATTAGATTTAGCGACAGCATGTGCGTGTGTTGGGCTGCACCACTGGTGGCTTGACTTAGTGTCGAGTGCAGTGTGCAAGTAAATAATCCACACCCGACTGCCCAGCTCGGCTGGAGCTCCTGTCATCGACAGAACGGCAAAAGAGATCTTGTTTCACCGGTTAACCAAATTTAGTTTTATGGACCAACACTCCTGGCTTATCACTCATGTGTCCTTGTCACGTGGTTTTTGCTCCCCCGGAAGTAACGTGAAGCGCATAATGGATAAGTTGATTAGATTAGTCTTGTATTACGATCCACCCTGTGTTCCAATGGACACGGCAGCAGGAAAAAAGCTTCCAATGGAACAAAAACTAGAACGCGCACGAAGGACATCCCTCACCCAACGCGCATGAACGAAAAAAGGGTTGGAAGATAATTAAAATGAATGAAGATGAATCTCGCAACGCGACAGGTCCAGTACTTCGTCGTCCAGTATACCGCACGAGAGTGAAGATTTCAAAACAAGCAGAAAAAAACGCTACAGATACGTATCCTTCCGTTTTCCCAGAACGCGTCCAGACAAAAGTGCAACTTAGTGCGGTGATGGCCGATTTCAGATTGCAACACCAGGCAAAAGTTGAGCAACACAAAGCGCTGCACTGCGATAAGGGCGTCTTAAATCGCGCGCAACAGCAGCAGTGACACTTCTTTTAATTAAAGAGAAATAGGAACTCATTTCTGAGCGACCTTCCAGCGTTATCCTCCTGCCAGACGTGAATAATTTAGTTTCGTGGGATGCTCCTCAGAGGCTAAAAAACACATCGAAGCAGGCGTCCATGTAAGGACGAAGGCGCTCCCACAGGCTTAACTTCTCAAGCATCGTAAGAACGCTTTCGCCTAAAGCCTAAAAGGTCTCCAAAGGCATGCGAATATTAAAATAATATTATCGCAAACACACTCACACACACTCACGCCGAATAAGCAGACTAATTTCTTGGCCTCCAACGCGCGCGTGTGTGTGTTTGGCTCCACAAAACGCGATGTGCCATAAATAACATTAGCATACATGAATTCCGCGCGCGTTGGAATGGGTCAGAGCTGTGGCTGCTGGGGGTGCCCTTAGCCGGGCCGCGAGCAAATCCTTCCGAACCTTCCACACACACACAATCAAGGCCGCACACAATATCCCAATGTCTACCCAGCGAGCGTGTTTACCTTCATTTCGGTTTTGCTTTCACCGGGCATCTCAGCAGGCTTCTCGACGTCACTCCACTGCAGAAGAGGGCCACCACACCGAAGGCAGCTCGCGAAAGATATGGGTGACGTTTTGTGTTTTTTTGTTTCGTTCTGTGCTGCCTTATTTTGGACTGGGGGTTTCAAGAGGCGATGGTTTTTCCCGGCGCTTCTTCTTCGTGACTTGAGCGGAACGTCTTGGACCACAGCACACCGGTGACAATTTCAAATATTTAGCATATAAACAACAACCTGCCTGCCCTGTGTGCCGTGCGGTGTTGGGAAAGTGCGAAAGGATTCGGTTAGAGATGATTTTTGTTTCTCTTACCTACCAGAGCAACGCGAACGAAAAAAAAAACGCGCACTTATGCGCGAAAGCGGCACCTCCGAGATTCGCTTTCCGCGTGGAGTCTTCTCGCCAACGTTTACACACCAGCAACAATGGGTTTCCTCGGGGTATTCTTGCACCGGTTAAGAAGCTGTGCTAACGGTGTGTGTGCGTGTGCATGCACACACGCGAGCGCTTCGCTTTCAAATGGTTCCACGCACTTGAACCGACGTCCCCAGCGGTGGTGGGTCCCAACCGGGCACAATGTAACCACTATCAATTTCGATTTGTAAATATTTGCTCTAGTTGTGTGGTTTGGTTTGGTTGGGTTTCGTTCGTCCTGCCTGCGTCACGTTCCGGCACCGAGCAGGGGGTTTTACTCCCCTTCGTTCGCGCCGCAACTGACGTTTCCCAACTGTCAATGGTTACTAGGATAATGCACTCACACACAAGCGAGCGGAGCAGACAGACACGCGCACACGGACGGTTTGTGCTGCATTGTGGTACGCTTTTCCAACTCCCCGTACACTCAAACAGCACAGCTAAGTAGTAGATATTTATTCATTAGGAAAGTTGCTCCACAAGATGGAGGTAATCTTCGGGAATGGTGGAAGACGCCGGCGGTATGTTTAATGTGCACAAATTAAAGTTTATTCAAATCACGCATTCATAGTCGACCGGGCGGAAAAGGAGAACCTCTGTGGCGTTGTTATGGTTACGAAGGTTTTTAAAATGGAACCTTTTTTCGATGGAACATTGTGATCCTGACCAGGAATATTCATTCTGGAATGATTACGATTGTGATTAAATTTTGTATAAGAATTGACTCAATGATATTTGTTTGTTTTTATCCAAATTATTACTAATACGCTATTTCATTTCAACCATGAACAATTAGTAGTATAAATCGTAGAAAAAAACATCTTCCAAATTTGAAATCAAGCACAACATTACTTGCTAATTTCAAACGAAACTTCATCCAAATTTTTACCAAACTTCGAAATTTTAATCAAACTTTCGGTTGTACTTCTTCTACGAAAACTTTTCAGAAATAGACATCTGGGTACGGAACAGAGTTTTATTTAAAAAAATTGTAGAATACAAACAAAACTCCACAACAATGATGATATTCGATCTCGATTCTTCATTTAGACTTCTCGTTTTAAAATCATATTTTTGAAACAATAAAACTCGTTAAATTCTCTCTAAACGAGCGACCATCTTTCATCACGTTGCGAGCGTTTCCAAATTACAATTGCAATCAACGGCAGGCCCTGTGTGTCATCGGCGGCGCAAATTGCCATTATTGAATTACTACGCCCACGCAAAGAATCACCCGCACACATCCTTGCGGGCTGCGCGTATCGATAAATGTATAACGCAATTATTAATCGCAATTACTCGTTCTCCCGTTGCAGACGTACCCGGCAAACGTGCCCGTTCTTCGCGTGCTCGAGTGCTCACGCCTCGGGCCGGAAGTCACCGATTCAGCCGTCACGAAGACGACGGACACCGCGGCAGCCAGCTACGTCATCCGGGCTAATGGCAATGACATTGCCACACGCAAGAAGCACCTGAAACAAGGCAAGCGATGATGATGCTGCTGCTGCTACCGCACCATCCCCATTACGAAATTTGGTGTATCTTTTTCGTTGCGTTCGAAACCCCCACCCGGCAAGCGTTGGTGGCGCCATTTTTGTTATGTTTTGGGGCCAGAGCGGGTGGAGCACACTTTGCGGGTAATCGCGGTGCTCGAATGCATTAACACACGCCCAGCACCGCCCGTGGCTGAACTTGACCAAGTGCGCCTTTCCGATGGAAATCGGCTGATTTTCCCGTGCGTTTTTCCGCGAGTGCGTTTCGTGACCCATTCGCGGGTTCGGGGGGTTTGCTTCTTGCTCGTTTTTCCCGTCTCCCCAGAGCGGGGATGCTCACGTCGCGTCAACTTCCCATAGCGTACCGGCGGAGTGCGCGTACTGCCCGCGACGTTCCTCAATTAGTGGTAATTACACACCCCGAAACAAGCAGGTCCCTCCTTCTCCGCGGCGGTAACCGCGAACGATCGAAAGGTAGCGATAAAAAGAGCGAGCGAAGGAAGAGCCGTACCGGGCGGACGAAACGCCCGAGCAAATCGAGGAAAGTAGGAGACCGAAATGATCTGCAATTATAATTTTCTATAACCCAAATATCGGGCCCACTCGCGGCTTTCCCAACCCAGCACATACACACACACAAAAAAAACGATGGCCAATCCATGCCCCGATTGCGACGGCGGCTCGCGTAATGCTGCTGCACCGACGACGGTGGCTGCACACGGTGATGATGATGATGATGATGATGACGATTTGTCCGACCGAGAAGCACATCGCTTCAAACGTTCGAGCTACGGCAGGAAGAGGAATTCCTCAAATTAATGTTTGATTGGAGCGAAAGTACGTCTACCAGATGATGATGTTCCGATTTGTCCTACGAATGACAAGGAGAGAGAGAGAGTGAGCGATGAGGTGCATCGAACGGCGAAGGGTTGTTGTGGCCATGTCGTATGAGACGACAATTAAAAGGCATGCCATGCCCCTCTTGGTATGTCTTTTTCACTCCTCTTCCTACCTCGATCTATTTAATGTGAAATAAATACAAGTTCGTCACTTGAATGCGGAAAAGCTCTCAAGAATGCCTTTGCGCATCATGCCACTTAGCTGTTGGAACACTTTATTCCGTAATAAAGTGCTGCAGAGCCTTTTCCAACATGCTAGCTTAATTTATGGTCGTCACGCATACTTTTGCCTTGCTTTTGTAGTTTGAAAAGCCGATTAATTATGGTCTAGTTCATTCGATGTTTCGAATAAAGGTCAAGTGAGAGAATTTAATTTTTATCCATGTTTTTGGACACAACTTCCTACAAAAAACGTAAAAATATCAATTAAATCCATCATTTTCCAAATAAATCCTCAAGAATTTTGAACGACACGACATCATGTCCTAGTGCAAATTGTGGACTTTAAAAGTCCGTCTTCGCATTCAAGATAACTAGACCCTGTTTTAGGTTTTGAAGCTGGTTTTGTTTTTAGACATGATTCTGGGCTTGTTCTTGATCACTGAAAGACTGACTTAGTACACTTGGCATTGTATTTAAGTCTTGAGAACTACAGGAAACCTCAGAATTACAAAAATACTGCTATAACCTGTAGTTGTTTGGCCATGTGTGTAGCCATTTCTAAAACATCTAATACATCTCATTTTCATCGGACTCTGATAAGGAAACTCTATCTGATAAGGAGTTTCGACTAGAACTCGACGATAAAAATTAAACTACTACATATATTAGGTTGTCTTTTAAAATTAGTTAATAGTCTAACACGAGAAAATAGTATGCTTTGATAGATCCTACAAGTGCATTCCGTTGGGAAGCTAGACAATTGCTCAACAATGCTTTGAAAAGTTCTCACATTTTCTTAATTTCTTTGCGACCTTCATAACCTATGCAGAATAACTCTGTTATCAGATGATTACATTATGCTCTTGTTAAGGTTTCTAAAGCATTTTCCCTACGCAACAGACGAATCCAAAAGCAGAACCTTTGTTCACACCTTCCGTTCTCACCGCCCAGCGCAAATTAAATCTCTTCAAAGCGTCTTGAACCAAACCTACTCAAATGTACCATTGTTTCCTTTTTAACGCACCTCATTTTAATCGGCATTTAAACACGCACAACCCGCTCCCGGGCTAATCCGATCGAGCTGTTGCAACGGAGCAACAAGCCCTCGGCTCGGAACCTAAAGCGGAAACCGATCCCAATTGGATTAAACCCTTCAGGCTGGCTGCTAGCAACCGGATAAGCGTACGTTTCGTTTGGAAGCATTCAAATCATTGGCAGTAGAAAAGCGGGTTGTTGCTTTAAGAACGAAATAAAAGAAAGCGTAAGAAAATAGACAGAAGAGAAGAAACAAAAGAAGAACGGAACGCTTCGCAATTGAAGGCACGCACGGAGCATAATCCGCCGAGCGTCTAGGCGGACAATAAAATGCGCATGAATTATTAACGAACAGGAACGGGCGCTGGGGTTTGGGATGAATTTGGACTTTTTCTCTGCTGCTGTCGTTTGCTGCGTGTAGTAGTGGGTAGTAGCAACGCTTGGGACAGGAGACACCGCGGAAATTGCACGGGAATCTCTAAGCACTGAGCGTGTATCTAATCTGCCCACTAGACGCGAAGTGGCTGAAAGTGATCTGGCCCGGATCAGTGGAACCACCGGGAGGGGCCAGCTTAGCCAACATGACACCATAATTGCCGTGCGGAAGAGAAATTCCGATGGAAAAAACAGAACCTTCCTCCTTCTTCTTCTGCTTCTTCGGACGACATGTGGCCACACCGCCATCGTCTCGTCACCGGCGTCAGCCGCTCTATAAATATACAACGAATACGTGTGCGCGGCCCCCGTGAAGGAGCACGTGAAATGGATACCGGCCCGGGACCAAGGATAATTGGCCGGCGCGAAGTACGCCCCGGGTGGGGGAGGGTCGGTCAAATGATGAATGAATGAGCGGCTCGCATACATATTTAATGATGAATTATTTTCGCCCGCTTTCCACCTCGCTTTGCCATGCCTGCCTGGCTGCCCTCTGATCCCTTGGTGTCCTTTTTGTTGCTGTTTGGACGCACACACACACACTACGTGAAAGGTCACACTGTCTGCGATGATGCATGGTTGTCGTGTGCCCGGCGGAGCATCGTTTCGACGGAATTGCGTTTCCGTGGTGCCTGTATCAACTAATCGACCCTCCACCCAACGGGGAGGTGGGCGGTGGGCGGCACACGTGAGTGATATCAATTTACACTCGAACGCAAAAAGGAAGGTTGTTGCGTAGAAAAAAAACCTCCTGAAGAAAAACCATCCGGACGTCCGGATAGTGGACCTTTTTTGCTGTGGTAACAAAAAAAAACCAGTCTTTAATGCTTTTGCTCATGTGCGCTTCCTAATTAAAGACCGCCCGGAAAGTGACCTAGATTTACTTTTCATTTATCCATGGCGCACCGAACCCGGCCTGATCATAACCGCGTAGCAAGAAGCAACACACAC
Source organism: Anopheles dirus (assembly GCA_000349145.1). NCBI lineage: Eukaryota > Metazoa > Arthropoda > Insecta > Diptera > Culicidae > Anopheles > Anopheles dirus. The sequence continues at coordinate 583,309 of KB673035.1, forward strand.
ACACACACACTCTGATTTAAACGGGACCAGGTAAGGCCGTAAGGTGAAGGTTTAATTTAACAATTCGCATACGAATAAGCAACGAACCCTTTTTTTCGCGACGGCAACAAGAGGTTTCGGTAGGAGGTTGAATTCCACATAACCACCCCACGCGAACAACACCGATGCGGCGGCTTTCTCTCTCTCTCTCTCTCCCCCCTTCTTTTCTTCTCTCCTGTAGGAGCGAGGAGGTGGGATAAGTTAACCTACATTACGCTACACGCAGACGGCGTCGACGGCGAGCCGGTTCCGATACCGCTGGTTGCGCTTTATTCTTCACAACAACCACTTCGGCTCCTCGTAGATGCACTTGTGCCAGCGCGAAGATCACTGTTTCTTTTCTGCGTGCAGATACGCATACGCACACGCACCCCGCAAGAACAAAAGCGGGCGGTGGTACCGTTTGTTTCGCTCGCTTCTTTCTCCTCTTCCCGTGTTGTTGGCCCTGCCCTTCTCACAGGTGCTTTTGTGGCGGCGTTCCACCCCGTCCTCGTTTGACCGCCTTTTAACCCGAGCTTTTTATTTTGTATTTTAACCGTTTGCTAACCTTTTCGCTCCACGTGCGTGTATGCGCGTGTGTGCATGTGTGTGTGCTTTATCACAATCGCACGAGATGCTGTAATTGGGATCGTAATGGGAAGGATGCCGAAAAGGTTAGTTAGTTGGCCGCCCGGCTGCCCGTAAAGAGGTTATCATCTCTCCGTTCGACCGTTACTTTCCTTCCGTGCCATATTGCGTCACGGTTTGTTGTGATTTTTTGTTGTTGTTGCTGCTGTTAGTGGATCGATTTTTTGTTTTGATTTTGTTGTGTGTTTTGATCGTTGTTTTTATCTATTTTGTTTCGTATTGTTGGGTTTTGTGTTTGGGTTATGTGGTTGTAGCTATTTGATGTAACTTTGTTTTCTCCATTAATTCATCACCATCTTCGTCAACTGATTCGTCAGCATTTATAAGTCTATTAACTATTTTTATAAGTTGGTTACTATTCCACAAAATAACACAAATCCCCAAAGTAAAATGATCAACTCAACTGTATTTAAGAATGATAAACTTTTCAATGATAAATTTTAACTTAGATTAAACTTCGATAACTATAATTAACGATAAACCTATTTTAAAATCGTCATAATTTTTCAACAATGACAATATAGAATAAAACCTTATCAAATGTTTCACTTTCGCTCAACTTTCGCTGAGAAAGATGAAAATTGAGCTAAAAATAATGAAACTAAAATGCGAGATAGAGGTCAAAGAAGATAAATACAAAAGAAAAGTTTCTACCATGTAAACAAAATTCAAAATTAAAATCAAAATTAAAATTAAAACAAAAAAGATCTATGCATTGAAATCTGATACTGAAATTAAACACATCAGAACTAAACAATATAAAATACAAATGAAAAACAAATATAATAAACACAACAAATAAACAAAACAGTTTATATCTATACATAAAATAAAATAACATAAAATACATCAAAAACACGTATAATGTTTTTTTAAACTCATTTTAAAAACAAAATCTAGTAGGCGAATGAAAAACATTGATGTACAAATCAAATAGAGAGTTCCAACTGAAAAATTATACAATACGCTTCCAATCGCGATGCAACATGCAACCCCGGTGGACCGTACGCAACCGTAACCGTGTGACGAAAACATACCGAAAAACAAACGACCAATGCAGTTCCAATTTGATCAGCTAAATGTAACTCCTCCGGTTGCACATTTTAATGATGATCCGAGCCTACCGCGCGGCCCGGGACAGCGAGAAAACGTGACACAATCCAACCACCACCGGCAAGAGGAATCGGAACACAATTTAGCCATTTGCACCCAAATGACTCGCAAATGACTCGTCGAACGTGCAGCGGCGGTGGACGCTGGCAGATTCCAGCTCTCGTACGCTGCTTCGCCCATGTAGCCCACGATGACGTTACGCTCAGTGCAATTGGTTCGGTTGCCCGATCTGTGCCACTTTCCATCCACCACCAAGCCGGGGGTGGTAGGAAAAATCCACCCGGTGGATTACACCGGGGGTGGAAAATAAAGCCGTACAGACAAAGTCACCATCGACCTGTTGTCCCCCGGCTTCGTTTCTCGTCCCGCTTTTTTTTGTCAGCGTTTAGAATCGAGATGAAAACTCGTTCTCAGTACGTTCCCCGTACTGGAACCCGATACGGAAACCCCAGCGTCCAGGCTTCACACACTGACCCACATAGCGCGATCCAATCGGGGAGGGAAATTTATGGCCACCGACGGAAATCACCGTAACGCGTAAAGCGTTCCAGCCTTCAGCCCATCCTACCCCTCTGTCGGAGGCTTTCCGACGCGTCCGAAGTTCACGAACACCGCACCCGGACCCGGACTTAAGCGCTCAGACGCTAATCTCCATCACTCTCTCCCTGTGTGAGTGTTGGTGCGAGTGTTACTGCAGTCTTAGGCCGGGCGTGGAATGTGGAGCCGACGTTTTTATTTTTTGCAGTGCACCGGGCCTTGCAATCGCTCGCCCGGATCGGGTCAGTTATGCAGTCCGGGACTTGTTGTTTAGCCCACACGGGAAGGAACTCGGAAGCAAGGTGAGATGAGCCTGAAACCTGTTTCGCCGTTACGCTGCTCTCGCGCTGCTGCCTGCCGGAGGCAGCAAGGCTTTTCTTCGCCGGACGATGATGATGATCGTGATGATGCGCCCGCAGCAGCACACCACAAAAAAACCGGTCGCGCTGTGTTCTGCAGCGCGGTCAAGCGTTGATGATATAACACCGTTTTAGAAAACCGCATCTTCTTCAGTCGGGCGCGCTCTCGTCCGGTTTGAGTTCGGAAAACGCTTACACACGGATTACAGCAGCCGCAGCAAACGGGCGGGTTTGTACGTTTTAAAATAAGAGCCTCTTCTGGAGGCTCGCGCAGCAAGTGGAAGCGGCCCAACTAGGGCCGCTCGGCGATCGCCATTGTGTCGATCTTTATGGCCTGCTAACGAGTGATTAATGTCAGCGATTTGGAAGACACGGAAGGTGAGCGGAATAGAGCGAAGGGGCGGTTAGTGAAGAAAAACTAGTCCGTTAGAGTTCGGCGCGAGAATGACTGAAGATGAGCGCCCTGCCGAGCCGGAATGGGCCATCGCGGCTAATGATGCAGCTTTTCTGCCTTTTTCTGCGCTAAACGTGAGCAATAGACATTTTAATGACACACATTTTTTCTCCCCCCGGGGACAGCATAGGTACGACATAGAAGAATGTTTACTTTTCTGGATATGGAATCAACACAAACACATACATACGCAATGCAAACGCAGGGTGCATTTCGATCTAATTTGAATCCATAATATTCACATCCTGTCAGTTGTTTTTCAAAAACAAGTTTTTCATTCAACTTCATGCTAGTTAAATAAAGACATTTTATATTGAATAAATTTAAGATACACTAATACAGCTTTTTTTAAAAAAAAGACAGCTTGAAAAGTCATTGAAGTTACTTTCAAAATCGATTAAAAAAAAATTTGAATAAAATATTAAAAATTAAACAATTAATCAATCACAAAACTAATAAGATTAATTATAAAGACTGTTATAGGAATAAGACTCAAAATTAACTCACTTATAACAGATTTTTTTTGTGTAAATTACATAATTTTTACGATACATTCACAATGTTTATTTAGTGTATAATTTTTAGATCCTAACAATTGTGTTAACCATTTAAGCCATTTTTGCAGCTCTAACCATTCTTTGAAATTGCTGTAATTTGATACATTTCCAGTATGGCTACCAAATTAATAATGTTTTTTGTCGCAATTTTAATGAAATTTTGGAAACAAATCGTTCTAAACATAGAACGGCATTCGCTCGCGCGAATTAAAACTATTCAGCCTAACAACACGCATCACGCTGCTAGAGAACATAATACGCTTCGCGGAAATCCGCCCCCCAAAAGCATACACATCAAATTCTTTCCGTGCAAACATCGTCCCCGGGCATCAAAAACATAGCAACGCCACTCGCAAAACATCCCACAGCACGAGAGTTTTGCCATTTGCCAATTCGGTGGCCCCGCTAACCAGCCAGCGACATCCATTCCCATCCATCAATTTGATCAACTCGACGTCAAATAAACTAACCGGAGTCGCATGAATCATCGCGCCAACTACCGCGCGTTGCAGCGGGTGGCTCCGGCCAACGTCTGGTGCACAGTTTGCCAGTAAATCATGCACTTAGCGACACCATTTCCCGACCACCAGCCCCTACCGTGCATTCGCTATCGTGTTCTACACGCGGCTAACGGGAAAACGCAGAAACATTCACCCGCATCGCGATGTGTGTTCGCTGCTGGTGTTGCACTCGCTGCTGGTGTAACGCATGTTTTGCCACCGACACCGGGTGGGTGGTGGGCTCTGATAAGCGAACTCCCGAAAACACCTCCTCCGCCACGATCACCATGGCAATACCTGCAGTTTTGCAGCGAGGCAGCTCCCACACACACAAACACACGCACCTACAACCGACAAGCTAACGGGAGTAATTCATTCATTTGTTCAATAATCATATTTATTAGGTGCGCTTCCCCCACGGCATGTTGGGAAAAGCCTGCGGGAAGCGGCCGCAACATTTTCACACCGAAACACCACCCCAAAAACCCGCCGAAGCGTTCATGCGAGCAGAACGCTAGAACCGAAAAGCTTATCTTCCGCACGCTTGCTGTTCTGCGTTTCCGTGCACCTAGACAACCCTCCCGGGCTGCAGACATTCCATCCCAGCATCCAACGGGAACAACAGCAGCGGGCTCGGGGTGCGTGTTTCTGCCTCATCGACGCGTCAAGGATCTAACGGATCCGTCCGTCGTCTGCTCGGAAGCCTCACGCGATAAGACGCACCCGATCGAGCGGACAGGTCGGAAAAGAGGCCGCACAACCGCGGTAGGCGAGCTAATTTGCAGCGCATCGACGAATCGGACGCAGCAGAAGAACGGAGCAAAGCGCATATCTGGCCGAGTGTGTTTTCCTTCGGCTCGCGAGCGTTTGTTTTACAATTAATTAGCAGATCTTCCCGGTCCGGCCGTGTTACCTGTCAATCGATAAGATATGGTTTTTCATCGGCGGAAAACTGCGGCTGCAGGTAACTGTAGGCGAACAGGAACACGTTCGGCTTAGGCAACTATGTAAGCCGTGGATGCATTTGACCAAGAATGTTACGGTGCGTGCAGGTGGAAAATTAGACTAATAGTCTGGTTCTTGTACGAACTGCATGTGTGGAAGATAGAGACTTGCTTGCTGTAATTAGCCTGATTATCTAGTTTGGTTCGGATACCTATATCTATTAGGAATTGACACTTCAGTTATACTCCTATCTGTATGAGATATAAACACAGAAAGACCTTAGCCTAACGCGGAGCAGACTAAACCCAAAAAGGTGATATAAAAATACAAGAAGTTAACACAAGAAGATATAAAAAATTGAAACAACGTACTAAAAAGTAATTTTCAATGATACATTCATAAACAGGATAGCCATGCTGCAACAAATGACTAAAAAAATATAAAATAATTGAAAACTGAACAATTTCTAAAGAGGAAAAAACTTTAAAATAAAAATCTTAACTTAAAACAACAGCTGTAAAGTGAACACTTGGTCAAATACAACCTAAAACAAAATTAAATAAGATAAAAGCTACATTAAACTCTTCATACCTTAACTGAATTGGAGCTATCAAAAAGCTTTAACGTGCTAACCCATATTTAAGTCTAACCTCATCTTGGCTATATGGAAAGTTGGCTTCAAACGAAAATGACACAACAATAATGAATAATTCAATATAGAAAACGGTCTCGTTCAGGCTTTGTTTGAATGCAATTTCTCTCAAACTGTTCTAATCTCCTGCCCGGCAGTTCCCACTATCTTCCACATTCAAGCATCATCGTTTGCGTTTAAGATTCATTTTCGCCCATCGACACTTGTCGTCCCGTCGTTGCGGAAAAGCAGTGGAGCCGTCCGGAAAAACCCGAGTTATGCATGCATCGTTTGCGGTGCAAGCACGGAAACATCGGTTCCAAACGGGAAGAAACCGGCAAACAAGATAAATTATCTGTTCCGAGGAAGCGCCAGGGCAAAGCAAACGAAAAAAAAAACACATTTTCACCTTCATCATTGTGAGATTGTGCGACAAGACAGACCGGCGATCGTTCCGGCTGTGTGTGTCCGTGAAAGAGAGCGAAACCGCTGGAAACAAATGGCGCACCATAAGCAGCCCCGGGGCGTGTGTGTGTGGTACGTCCCTTTCAGCGCACAACGCACACAGCCGAATGCACCACAGCTGCGACCGTCCGCACGGCGCAGTGGTTTAGGATTTATAGAAAATATTTATCAACACAAACATCATTAAAATTTTACAGTACATTCCTGCGCCGGCCAGAGGGTGCGCCGCCGAAGGAGATGTTTCGGACAACGAGAGAGAGAGGGAGCAAAAAAAAACAAATACCCCAAAATGCCAACGGTGTCCTTTATCTTGCCTTAACGTTTCGGGCAGCGAGAACAGTGGGTAAGCATCCACGGCTGGCAATTTCGTTTCAAGCAGAACTTCCACCACAAAATGGCCGGTCCCAGTGACGTTCTGTGTTTAAGGAGAAATGACCGTAGGGAAGAAAAACTGTCGGAAAAATCTCTCCGCAAACGAATAAAGCATATGCTCCCTGCTTTAAAGCCCGCGCGCGTATGTGTGTGTGGCTGGCTGTGTGTTAGAAGTTTCAGAACAAGAAAGAATCAACAAAAGCGGACCGCTGTTCCCGTGGTTCCCTGTAGCAGCGAAGCTTGAGGTGAAAAACGAATTTCGCAAACCGGAAGCAGCACCCATCTTGAGACGGTTTAATGGAATCGGAAGAGCCAGGAACGCTCGGAGGAAACGGTTCTGAACGGTCTGTTTTCTTTTTTTTCCCGTTTTTCCGCTTTTCCTTTTTATGCCCCGGGAAAGCCTGTCAAGGAACTGCTGCTACTAAAAGCGCTAAGGACCTGAGTGTGTGTGTGTGTATGTGAGATTTGTTCTTGGAGCGCTAGTTTCCGCATATAACGCTCCCGTGGGGGAGACTCCCGCCTAAAAGGGGTCACCCACCCACCCGGCTGACGGGGTGAGATGCAAAGTGGCATTGAATGCTTCCGATGCACGAGGCTCATTCGTTTTCGCTTCGTTCTTCTCCATGCCGCTTCGTCCTCTGTCACCCATCGTCAATCACGGTGTGCTCATCGCAGCGGAAAATGAATCAATTTCTCAGCGACAAGATTAGGTTGGGCGTGAAGTTTTCTCCGCGCGGGTGCATACGAGATCGGGGGAAAAATCGTTCCGAAAGCATCGTGTCATAAGAAGTGGGAGCTTTTTTTCCTTGCTCCGGCTAATGCGCCCTAGCGTGGATGCGCTAAAAACCCTCTGGAGAAGATCGTCCTGCTTAAGGAGCAAAATTGAGAACGACAAATTAATGTGTGTGCGCACGACGAGAAGCAAAAACGAGCTTTCCTCGTTCGTCCCATATGCAGTTCGTCCCCTCCGGAACAAAAAACCTTTAAAAAAAGAAGGAAGATCTTTATGAAGCGCATAAACCGTGCCGCCAGCCAGCTGCTTCACATCTGGCCACCCCGACAGCTTTGTCCCATTATCATTATTCTTATGTTAAGTAGCAGTTGGTCTTCCTGTTCCGTTCTTTTTTTCATCACAAGCTTCATCACAAACTCCCACAGAAAGCGCATTGAGGCTCGATTTGGGATATAAATGAAGGCTCCACCGTCCACGGGCGTTCCCGTTCTAACGATGTGCAAAGAGACATGCTGCTTTAATCTGGGGTGGGAATCACAAATCAGAATCGGAAATTTGCATAAAATAGAAATGACTTTCGTCGGTGCAATTGAGCGCCTGCGTTAGTAAATGATGATGATGATGATGGCGATCAGAACATCCAGATCATGACGCGCTAGCACGCCTCTAGTCTCCAGTATGCGTGGAATGACGTGATAGTTCGCCTTTCTCACTTGCTTTGAAGTGGTTCTCCAAGCGTCGACGTGTGTCACCAACCGCCGGAACACCGACACAAAGCGGGCTCTCCAGTCTGCTACTGTCATCTGCATCCATCGTGGGCGGCCCATCGTTGCAGCGCTGAAAACGAGCACCCCCATTAGCACCCCTGCTGGGTGGTGGGCGCGGCACCAGCCAGGACACGGCCAGGACACTGGGCTGACCATTTATCATGCGGTCAAGGATGTGTCGTACGCGCGCGACGTGAACGGAGCCGTCTCCTCGCGTCACGCACGCTGTGCGAAGTTTGCCATATTTTATTCGATTTATCCGTCCATTACACCCATTTCACCGGAGAGGAGGGTTTTTGTATGTGTTGAAATGGGAGGCTCTCTTTTTGGATGCGATAAATGGCTCATAAAGCATCACCGTCGTTATGGTTGTTTGGGTGCGCTACATGTTCCAACGCGCGGTGGAATTTTTATAGCACTTGAAGCCATTTGTTTTGCGATTATGCTGTTGGGACGAACGGGCAAGTGGGAGTTGTTGAATAACGCAGTATGTGCCCATCAAACACCTCTTTGAGATAATTGAAGAATGCGCTAGTAAAGTGCAAAAACAAGTTTGGTATTCAATATTAAAGTAATAGTATTAAGTATTTGGAAAACATAGAACACTTGGATAAGTTCATAAGTTCAAAACATCTTAATACACTAAAAGAGTGTACTACTAGACCTATAAATTAATAATCTCAACTCAAAACCTCGGAAAAAACGTTTCTTGGATTAAAAAGGTTCGTATTGGGCTTCAATCAAACAAGTAAATGCTATGTTATAACAAGAAAAATGAACAAAAATTATTATTAAAATACTTTTGATACGTTTGAAGATCGTTCAAAGCTAAAATATAATAAAATCAAATTATCTCGAATAAAGTTAGCAGATATGAAACTGTAGAGTAAACATCTTTTCAAAACTAGGAAGATAATATATTTGTTGTAAATGGTTAGATGATGATTACATGAAATATTTCAAAACTTAGTCCAATTATTAACATTTCATTTCATTCATTCATTCGATCCGATGCTTTTATGTTTGAAATAATTCACGATTCCAGATCGCCAAAAAGATAGTCGTAACATTTTCATTACCTACTTATTACATAATCAATCGTGGAACCTCCTCCAATTTGGAATATGAATAAAAAAACTCATTTAAATTGCTTGACACAACTTTAACGAGCCTTAAAGCCCGTTTTAAACCCATTTCGTCACAATGTTGGAGGGAGCGTTACAAAGACACAAAGCTAGATGCAAACGCGCACACAACGTCACCCAAGCCGGTTCCACTTCCGCTGCTGGATTTTATCGCAAACCGTGGACCGTGGAGAAAAAAAAGGCGCTGCAACAAATGCAAATTTTTTAAGCATACCCCAGCCACCCATCGCGGGAGTGTTGCCCCATTTGTCGCCACCGGCAAGCCACGACTTGGCTGCTAACTTCTTCTTTCATATATACGTCTATAAAACCACCGGAATGTCCTGTCGCCACAAGTGCGTATTACACACTCACACACACAAACAAGCGGACGTATCGCATCCATTTGGGAGTTCTTGTCCCGCTGGGTGGGTGGGTTGGTTGCAAAAAGGACCTCCTTCTCTCCCGGGGACGGTCGTCGAGACGGCGCCACAACCGACGTTCGGCGAAGCAGGAGTTGTGAGGTGAGAGTAGAGCGGCAATCATGTTGCAACATCCGTCGTCCACATCCCCGGCTGGCTGGGACAAACAACAACTCGAAACACACAGAAGAGCAAAATAAAAACACCACCACAAATGTCTCGCCGAAATACCATTACGCGGGCGAAAAAAAAAACATCCCGTACCAGCGGCGGACCCATCGTGTCAGGTGTATTTACAAATGTTTATGTACCCACGGGAGGGTGGTTTCGGTTTCCGACACCCAATTCCACCACGCACGGTGCTATGCAAACGCGTACGTACGCGCGCGCGCTCGCTCGCGTTAATAATACCATTATCTACTCCCGTTCAACGCGCGGGCTTAGTCTAATGGTATAATTTCTGCCCGGGAAGTGAAGAAGCCCACTCCGCCCGATGGTAGGAAGTTTGTTGAGGCCCCCCAGGCCGGGCAGTAGGGGGCCATGAAGTCTTGCTGAAGTGTTCCTGCTACTTCATCACCTACTGCGATGGGAGAGGGAGCGCGCGCGAGAGAGAGAGAGAGAGATCATCTCGTCCGGAACTACATCATCAGCATCATCATCATTTTCCCGAGCCGCGGCCTGCTTCGGTGATATTCATACCCTTCGCAACCATGGGCACCGTCTTCCCCTTACGGGCGAGGGCTTATCCTTCCACGCACGGCGAAATTTATTATGATCTTAAAAATTAATTAATGCCAAGAATCGTTTCTTTTTCTGCCACTCTTTCTCTCGCTCCTGTGGTGCACGAAATTTAATTAGAATCCTCCTCTACTGGGGGGAGGCGTTTGGGAGCGTGCGTGTGTGAGTGTGTTTATGTGATCCTTACCAAGTAGGGGTAAAAACTAACTCACGATAAAACAAAAACGGATCCACCGGGTCCCCTATCGTACGGAACAGAAGCAACAAAAACACACTTTTTGGAGCAAACGCGATCCAGGCATGGCATATCCTGCCAGGATCGTTATTATTTTCGGTACGAGCTGGCTGGCCGGGGGAAGAGTGCATCGTTGCGAGAGCTATAGAGTTTTATGCGACGTCACACGGGGCGTTCCTGTAGGCTGCGGAACAGTCCACCCACTCTGCCGCCCACTGGACGGATTCATTCAAGCATCGCGCGAGAGGCCGTAAAATATGAACCGTGCAGAAATTTGTCATCTCTACCTCCATCTCGCCACCGCCTACTAACGACAGCCATCAGGGTGTTGCAGTTTTGCAGCCGAAGTGACACAAAGCGGTTGTCCCCGGTGGGTGCAAATTCGCGCAGTTATCTCGCCAACTAAAAACGGAGAAAAAAACCAAACGCCAACCCGAAACAAAAGCGCCACGCCGCACCGAAACGAGATCAATAAAGCACCAGACCGCGGATCATAATGGGCTGGAGAGATTGGAACGGTCTGACCGGCCGACAAACAATAAAGAAGGATAACGGCTGCCGCGAGATAGACGGTGCGAAAGAAATGAAAATCCCCACTGAAAAGAGTCAAACTGAATGCGATCTGGTTCGGTGACGTTGGGGGAATGTTAAGCAGGGCAGGTTCGTTTTTGTTTGTTTGAAAACGGCCTTTAGAACAAGGTTTATGGTGGCATGGTGGGCACTTTATTTTACAATCAGCGCCACCGAGGTTTGCATTCGTTTGCGTGTGCGCCTCGGGTGCGATCAAAACGGATGCACGGAAATTAAATAAAATTCGCTCGCGCAACATGCACGTCCCGATGCGGGACGACCCCATGTGCGTATGGTGCCGATGCAACCGTTACTAATGCGAGCAGATTTAGTCGAAGCGAACGAACGGTTCAGCCTCATCAAAAGGACATTTTTGGGCGCAAAAAGCCTAGAACGAACGACGGTTGCGAGAGCGATCGCAACCGCATCATGAGGAACGCTTTTTATTGGATCAAAGTAGTCACAGAGCGCGTTTTGCCATGTGGCGCCCTCTGGTGAAGATTTTGTTAACTATCTGAGCATCGTCATCGCTTTTACTATTTTATTTATTATTTTATGGGAAAATGTTGGCTAGAGCTTCAGAAGCTAAATACAAACAAAATCGTTCTGAACAACTCCAAGAGATAAACTTCAAAACCTAACCTCACACTCTAACGTCGAGAGTCGAATCGTTAAATAAATGTGGCAACATTCGGTCTTTAAATAAATGCCCGGAATCTTTGTTGCTCCGTTTGCTAAAAATAATCCCTTCCAAGCCGTCCGAAGAAACCTTCCGGAGCTGCGGCTGCAGTCATATTTCACCGAACTCTCTGAATCGACAAACCAACTCACCAGACAAATTGTGAACCTCAGCCCCGTGTTGGAACCGACGAGCCGAGGTTTTGTTTGGTGTTTTGTCGTGTGTTACTAGTGTGCCTTTTTGGTCTATTGGACCGTCATCCGTTTCGAGTGCAGACGATTGCCGTTCCAGACGCGGCAGAAATTTATTCCATTCACATCTACCCCGGTGTCCCCGGCACAATCGCGCGTTCTCCCCAGAGACGTTACACGACATTTCGCCGGGCGATTCTGTAAAACACAACCGTTCTGGGTGTATGTGTGTGTTGCGTGGAAAGCCTTAGCAGGAGATAAACGAAATGGGTACACATTTATCACCCCTGGGAGGCGTGTATGTGGGTGAGTGGTGAGCAGGAAGGAGGACGGAAAAAGTGCCCCCAAAGTTCGTTTCCCTCTGCAGCGCACTACCGTGCGTGATTTACTAATTTATGTGAGGCCGATGCAAAGAATTTCAAATTCCATCAGTTTGCAAATTATTTCCGGAGCGGAAATGAAAAAAAAGGCGGAAACACGTGGGACTTTCCGAGAACGCAGAAGACAGTCAGAGAGATGTGGTTGTACAACTAGCTTCGTTTTTCTGTTGCCTGTTCCCCATTAAACAGTATCATCGTCTAATGCGTAGGATAGGATCCGCCCGGTGAGGATTCTGGAATGATAAAGCGCATCGTCATCGCCTGCAATCCAGTGCAGTTGCCCTGCAGTAAGAACACGCTGCAGCCTGTTTAATGAAGGAACACAGCGGGAGGTCGCAGTAAAAAGGGGGAGCTAGGATGACGAACTGGAGTCGTTAACAAGGATGGCAACGATTGTTCTGCCGATGAGCTTACTGCAAACGTGCACCGGGATGGGAACGCCACAGGAGAGGGAACCATTTATCTTCATTTAATTTCCCCAACCGGCTGACTGGTCGACCGGGTTAGTTACATTCGATTAGATTGGATGGTGGGGCGCAAAACGAAGGTACAATTCCCATGATGAGTAATTTGTGATCGAATGGGTGTGAGAGGAGCTTTTAAAGGAGAGCTATAACGAATGGTCGACCTGTCCATAAGTCTTATTTTTAGAATAAATGAAATAAAGGTATGACTTCTCGATGCAAGTTCTAAAATGGGAATATTAAAAATAGATATTGAAAAATTAAATCAAATTTAACAGAATTGATTTTGTCGTATTTCGCCGGTTTTAGTCATTTTTCTCATTTTTTCGCCTTTTTTCGCCTTTTTGGCCGTTTTTCGCCTTTTTTCGCCTTTGTTTACCTTTTTTCGCCCATTTTCACCTTTTTTCGCCTTTTTAGCGATTTTACACCTAGAACATATTTAGCAATTGAGGTTACAGTTGTCAGAACGATATTGTTATATCCTACATTTGGAAAATAAAATTGGTCCTCTATGACTTGAAATGGTCTATCAAAATCTTTCCAAATCTCCAAAGGCAAACCTCAATAATATAACACAAATCATCGAGGCTCTTTATATCACAACTTTACACACAACACGGTAACCCGTCATAAATAAGTTAAAACTAGTTAACCAGTTAAAACAAACACACAAATTTAACTAAACCAGTAAAACCAGAAACAAATCAAATAAGCTTACCCAGCAGAACCCACAGCTTCCCAGTAAATATTGAATTTTCTCCCATGACAACGAATTCGTTTACGCAGCAGAACAAAATATTGGCACCCAAAAGCTCATTCCATCGAAGGACGAACGCTGATTAAAAAAAAGTCAGCAACCTTCCGACGATTTTTCATTCCGCAGCCCTTTTTCCCAGAGAGCGCCAGCTGCCGACTGCGACCGCCGCCCCGTTTGACAGCCGATGTCACGGCGGTTTCGGGCCGATTTTAATCGAACCGACGATCCGTATCTGCTGTTCGCACGGCCAGGCTTCATTGAGCTTAATTTTTTCGCTTGATTTTCGATTTTCCTCCATACACACACAGGCAAACACGGAACCCCAGACGACAGGGTGCGTATCGCACGCTTGCAAAGCGATCGGGGAAAACTTTGATTGAAAGCAAACTTGGGAGCGATGATATCGAACAACCCCGAGCCGAGATTTCCATTTTTCCCTAATGAACCAGATGATTTGTTCTGATGAAATCATCAGTCAACGCGCACCGGCCGACAACGCCAACGTGCGGAAGAATTAACGCAACGGCGAGCTTTCCCTTCACACGCGACACAGCAGCGCAAAAGCACGGTTGTGCAATAGCAAAAACGCAAAATATCGCCAATCGGCTCAGGACATTGAGCAGGCGGGTCGTCGAAGGCGAATGATACTTTTAAATTATGTTTGACATTTGCCACCCACTCGACGCAGGCTGACGAGGCTGTCATTTTCATCAGCGGAATCGTACTAGGAACGGCCGCTAATGAAACGAGCACGCGACGCTGATTGATGCTGATAGGATGCCATCGGAGAGCCGGTTTCGGGGGAAAAAGCTCCAATTGAAGTAATTAATTCCTACGCGGTATCGAGGCTTCTTTAAGGGCGAAAACAGAAAAGCATTGGATCGGTGCATCAGAACCGGGTTGGACTTTAAATACGAAAAAAGGTTAAAATAAGCTTCTATGCTGTCTCGCCTCCAATGGAAACAGCAAATTTCACACGAGAGAACTCGAGACGACCGGCATGTCGTCACGAGATTCCACGACCCGCAGCGTCGAGTGACGAATCGGCATGACAATTACGACGCCGGACGGCAAATATTTACGCCCGTATCACTCGCCTCGTCGTCGGTCGGCTCAGCCAGCCAGTTTCAGTCCAGCGAAATGACATAATCAAGTGTGTGGAATTTTTGGGTCGCAATGTATTGCTGAGCACATGCCTCCTCCTGTCAGGTGCGGAGACGGAGCGACCCGTAGAATCTCTCGGCCAGCACACGCGCGCGGATGGTGTGAGCTAATCAACAGCGTTTATGTCGGACTCGCCGATTCCGTTCCGCCGGAGAATGTCTGCGTCGTGCGAATGGCGGGTGTGTTGTTTGCTTTCGAAATCCTCTGGATGACCTAATCGGAAGCGAAACAATCATACGCTTCTGTGGCGTAGAGAGGTTAGAGGTAGAGGTTGCCTGAGAGGTGACGAAGTACCTAATAGTCTTATAAGTACATTGGAATGCTCATTTTGTCAGGCGATGAGAGAAGAAAGAGAGGAAGAATGGTAAAGCAAATCATCGTTTTGTTTCGGTAAGAGCGTGCTTTCAATGGGCTGGGTCAATGAACGCGGATATGAATGAAGAACAACACTTTTAGGAGAAAACAACATGGAGTACCTTTCGAATACATTATCAAACCATAGCTAACAGAATGTAAAAAAAACGAAAAATTAGTAAATATGAACGATGAAGAACACAAATTGAAGTCATTGAAAGCATAAATTGAACCAAAACAAGCTTGCTTTGAATTTGCACATAAAAAGAAAAGAAAATTTAACTTATAAAAATAGAACAAAACAAGTTAAAAGCATGGACAATCTGTGTTCGTCTTTCGATTTCTCTCCTTTTCTTTCTCCACAAAGCAAAACCACAATTTAAATCAATTCCGTGTGCCCGAACGGACGATCATTTAAATGTCATTTTCAATGCCCCCACCCAGCATGTGCTCGGTTACTTGGCCATTTGTCCTCATTAGACACGTTCTTGCGTTACACCGCCCGTGCGCCGGGAAAGCGCCGGAAGCAAAACCATAATGCTAGGGTATTTAAAATTCAATTTAAATTGAAACAAAATGCGCACGTCCGAGTGCACGTCCCTGTCTTCGTGTAAAGCGCACGGGAAAGGAAAACACGTGCATTTTCACCCGCTCCGGACGGTCAGGATGATGATGGCGCGTTACACGTGTACCGCAATTGGATGGACAAACGACCAAACCCAACCCAACCCAGCCCAAGCGCAACACAATTAAACGTGAGAAGAAAAAAAAACTCGAAACCAAACAAAAGCAAGAAAGCAACCGGGCAAGATGAGCGGCTACCAACAGCTGTCATTTCGTTTCCCAGCGCGAGCGACACGTGGCAGCAAGTAGCACCGTCGAGCTCACTTTTTAAGTGACTCGTTTTGTCGAACTTCATTAACTGACCCGTCAACCCGGCGGCTCTGCCCCCGGCGGGTGTTGGTCGGTTCCATTACGGTGTGAAGGAACGCGAAGCTGTGTGCGCGCATAAGGAATGCATCGAAAACGGGGCAAAGAACGAAAAATTGTCGGCAAAGTCGTGGCGGTCGGAAAAGTGGTTAACTTAACTGGAAACAAGCGAGCGCCAAAAACCGAAAGAAAGTGACTGAAATGAGGTGCAACAAACGAAAGAGGAAAAAAATCCGTTTTTTGCCTGCAGGATGCGGTGGCTCGCAGTAGTTGGTTGGCGCCCCTAAACGCTTGCACGGAGCGAGAACTATACGGTCTTCATATTCACGTGGTCTGGATCCGTCCAGTGCAAGCGGACTTTGGAGAAAAAACTGTGGCAGTCGAGGGAGTGGAGAACAAAGCTAATTTAAAATAAAACTTTTCTTTATTGTTGCCAGCTCGAGAGAGTGGAAGGCGCAGAACGATCTCAACCACACGTCCGACCAAACCGAGGGGTTTAACGTTTCGTAAAAGTTTCTGTCACTTGTGGACTTTGGCAGGACACCCGCTCCCGGTGGCGAAAGCCTCACCCTTAGCCTCATATCGCATTCGTCAGACGGGTTTGAGTTGATTTTTTGCTTTGAGTGTGTCGGAGACCGGAGATTGGGTTGCTCCTGAACCGTTGCGGGTGTTGACAGCCAACACCGGAAGAACGTCACACGTTGGGAGCACACACGTGCATTAATTGTGACGTTTTGTGAAGGAACCTCGGAGGAGCTGAATTTTGCACACACCGAAAGGGGGTCTCGAAAATCGATTCCCATCGAGAAGCATTCAGAACGGAATGATTGACGGGCTGGCGTGACAAATGGCTCGGAGCCGGAAGTCACAGGCACCATGAAGCAGACTGGAATCGGAGGTCCTCTTCCGAACGAGCTCACAAATGCAATTGCACTTGCATCGGTAGTTGAATTTATGTTTTTTTTTTAACGAATTTTAAAATACAAAATAGAACTCCCCTACGAGCGAGGGATTAGAGCATCGTAATGACGTTGGACGAGGTCGGAGCATGTACGAGCAGCCTATCAAAAGTTATGCACCGTATCAGAACCAGGACTTGCAAACCGCAACTGTATAATGCCTACGAGGCGGAGCTATCGGTGTGTTTGGCTCCGTTTTCCAACACACTAACGACGAACTCATTTTTTTCTACAGCAGGATTTTTCCTACAGCAGAGAGCAGCTAGAAAACTAAATATTTGCCTTCAACCCGGAACGGGACCCATCCGACCACTCTCGCAGCATAGAAAATGACCAGCAAATAACTTTTGTGCTTATCAAAGTGTGAACGACGACGACGTCACCCACAAGAGGCAACGACATCTCCACAACTCACGCTGTGTGCAACATTTTAGACAAAACCCACCGTGGAAAGCCGCCCTCTCCACAAGGGAGGAGGTTAACTTCACCGGTGTTGGGAAAATGAAGCGTACCACACGGCGGAAAAACCACCAGCCGGCCCGGAAATGGAATCGAGAATCGTTTCTGTTCGTGCCTTTTTTATTTCTCTCTCTCTCTCTCACTCTCTGTTGTGGTAGCAAACCCGACGATAATGGCAATCGAGGGTTCGAGGCGAGCGGGTCTTCTCAGTTTCCACTCGCAGCGCACACGTGATTGGGAAAGCCGTGACAGTCACCGTCATCAGCGCTGAGAGTGCATCGTGTGTTTGTGTGTTGAAGGATTGCACTGCCGAATTGCGATGCGAAACTGCCATCGCAAAACAAAGACCGTTCGATCGGTTGTTTTTTCGTATTTTTTTTTGCTGTTTTCTACCAATCCTTTTCTCGCTTTTGGGGCGCTTTTGGTGAATTTCGCATTTTGTGAGCGCTTTTGTGTTTTTTTTTTGTTTGCCCGCAAACAAAGCGTGCAGTGGGCGAATGTGCAAATGAAATGTAATAGTTGCCGGATGCACTAAGATGCACTCACTGGACTGGAGGCTTTTTTCTCGCTCGTATGTCGGTTTCACTCATCTGCCACGATTTCCATCCTCGGCGATCTTGTCGAGAGTGTCGACAAGTGATCGAACTTGCCATTTTGCACCGCACGCGGCACGAGGATGCGTTGAAAGGTTTCATTGGTTCACTTTTCGGGGTTTGGGATTCCCGAAAACCTGAAAAAAAGATCCCCCAACTCTGTGAACTCGAATCCGATGAAACTAGCGCGAACTCCAAACGAACGCATTCCGTCTGGATGCTGTCAGTGCTGGAAACCCCGAAACCGGGCAAAAAAAAGCTGGAAAACTTCGGTTTCCACTGAAGCACCGGAAGGATGCGTTCCTTACGCTCGCTCCTATTGCACGGACGGCGAGAAGGTGCGAAAACGAGAGCGAAAAAAAAAACATCACGCAAAACGAGCACGTCCATGAACGGGCGCAGCTGAGAACGAGGGAACCGGATGTGTTGGAATTTTTTAATCGAAAACCAAAAGGCTCCCGTTATCGTAAACTTATCGACTGGTGAGACGAGCTCGATAATATTAGAGGAGAAGGAAGAAAAACTGCACGTGAAGATGGGACGAGAAAAGGCGACCCGTCTCGTGTCACAGTCGCGTGTTGGAAAACGGAAAATTGCACTTCGCCGCGTGAAAGCTTTTGGACGATTTGATTTGACGGTCTGAAGTTAGCTGGATGCGTTTCTTGTGCGGTAAAAGGATAGCTCTACGGATGGATGTTTGCGTTGGATAAGAGATATTTACGCTTCGGAGTGATGCGAGAAAGTTTCTGGAGAATACTTTAAGAGAAGATTTTAAGATTTATTTAATGGATATAGTTCTTGGAAAAACGAACTAAGATGGGCTGTAAAATACATGTCACCACTTCAGTTTTAAAGGCATAGAAATATAAATCAAGAATAAGAATATTTTACACTGAAAAGACTGAACGATACAAGCAGTATCTTTAGCGCGACTCCATACTATACTAGACGCTCCATACTCTCTCTCCCTCTCTCATTTCTCCTGAAGCCTACATCCATCCATATCCATTTGTACCGACGGCAATGCCCCAGGTGTCGGTGAGTGGCTGGTAAAAGTGACAGTGAGCCTCCGATTTTTACACTCTCGGAATAACTTTGTCATCACTTACGTCTATACAAAAGCCCGCTCGACAAAAAAAACACCTCCAGCGTAACTTCGCTGCCTTCGTTTTACGACCATGCGCCCCATTTGCATTAATTCATGCATCCGGTTATCCATCTGCACGCTGCCGACGACCGCTACTCACTTCCACAACACAGCATTATCTCGGTGAGATTTTCGGTGCTCACGGGCGGCCTTTCTTGGAAGTTGTGGTGTCCGGAATGAATATTTTTTCGTTTATCTCAATTAGACATTGGTCGCCGGGAGGGAGCGAGTGACACAACCGAAGACACAGGCGAGCTCCTCCTGATTACGTGCGATGGAGTGGAAATATTCAGCTGGGTGATATCATTTCCGGCTCATGTAATGGCTCACTATCCCCCAAAAAGAGTGAACGTCCGGAAGGGTTTGGCATTTTGGGGAGATTTCAGTCATGGGAACATTTCTGTCCGAATCTTAAGCGTATAATGCACTCGTCTCAGTGCGGGGAGACTACTTATGATCCCTTCGCATTAGGCACGAGCTCATACGGTCGCAAAGATCAACGATAGCCGCCAGTCATCCAACAGTAGCGTGCTTCCGAACCTCCTGCACTCATCACAACCTATCGATTCGGTGTGCTTTTCACGTCCATGTCCACGTCCCATAACGAGGTTTTGCGAGCCGTCGTCGTCGTCGGCGTGCAACATACTTGCCGACCGAGTGTTGACCGTGAGAAACTGGGAGTTTGCAGTTCGCTCGGTGCAGTTCATCAAACGGCACACGCGAAAAGGACTGGTTTTAATGATGCACCTGTGTACAACGCCAACCAGGCACCGAACAGCATTCCTGCCGGCGTGGTGCTAACGCCGTGCGCGAAGAATTACGAGGTTCACACGAATCTTGACACACGGTCTTGAGGTCACCTCCGTTCTCCTCGCCGAAGAACTCTACTACTTCTTGCAGCTGCACACATTCCGAACGTGTGGAAACACTTCACTTTGGAGCAGGAGGAGGGCAACGGACATGTTTCGACACTGACTCCGGTCAGTCCAAGTCGTTCAATCAAATTAGCTACACCGAGATCTCGGCGCTCCCTCGCTTCCCTCGCTCGCTCAATCAGATCTAATATTTTTATGTGTTTCCCTTTTAAGCGTGGCGCACGGTACATTCGACACGCTCGCGTTTTATGTGTCAGCGTTCGTTCACCGGAGTGTGCAATGGAGCGCACGAAGAAATGGCACTCCCGGACCTGGGATGTGGAGGCCGCAAGCACGGCCGCATGTAATTATCAATCTCGACAACATCCCAACACTCTCTCTCTCTCTCTATCGTTGGCACGATAATAACCCTCCGCTCGGGAAACCGCACGACGTAGGAGAAGCTAAACGGCATCGCCGAGCGGGCATTGTTTGTGGTTTGGACGTTCCGTCGATTAGGTCGGGGAAATTGATTATGGTCGTTAATCGAAAAGTGGCCCGAATCAGTGGTGCGCTAGTGGTGACGATGACGCTCTATGTTGGCATTGCTCGGCGAGCTCATTAACAAGCTCGCTCAGTTTATAGTCCGGCTTCGCACTTGGCTGGTACTCCGGAGCAGAAGACCGTACACTGCAATTCAATAGCATGCCCCGAGCACTAACTCTTGCTTAGGGATAGTTTGTGCGTGCGTGTGCGATTAGAATCTACCTTCACGCGAAGCGATTCGTGGAGGAGTACCAGACCAGACCGCAGGCACAGCGAAGGGAAGGATTATTATCCGACGGGAATTTAATTGAATACCTAAGCATTATATTTCAATGTTGCTCCGGATTGCGAATTCCAACGCTCGTTAGTGGGTTTGGAATGGATACGCTTGTGTTTGTCCGTGGATGTGGTGTCAATTGAAACTATGAAGAGGTATTCAGAATCACTAAACATTCCTGGCAGCGCTGCACGGAAGAACGGGTCTGTCAAATCATGCATGCAAGTTATGCGATACGAAATGGAGTAGAATGCAAGTGAACACGAGCAAAACATTACATTTCTTCATGGAGTATACATTACGCACTACAAAACACCTTGATTGTGCTTTATTTACACGATTTTAATAGTATGGGCAGCTTTACTCTAGCAAGTCCAATGAGCTCCTAGCCTTTTGTATACTTTTGCGCCATAATGTCTGGAGTATGTACTTTATCCAGTTTTTGTTGGACGGTTCAAATAAGGCTACCGAATACTAAATGAGATTAAACGATCAAAAAGTTGGAATGCTCTACTTATTGCATGCTTTTTACGGGGTTTTCCAAATACACAACCATGTCAAGGAAGTGAATCAAAAAGTGCTTTGCAGCAGAAACGTCAGAAACGGCCCCGGGACAAACTTTTGTCCGAGAAGATTCTCCAGATTTATTCGAATCTTTCCACGACAAGCACCGATAATGAACCATTACGCGCGCCCACCCAGAAGTAACAGTTGTTCCGAACTATTTAATGAAATCATTCCATCTTCCCGTTTGCCTTGCAGAGCCCGAACTCGCTGTCTTCCTCGCATCGTCCTCGGAGTACCGTCGCGGCATCGTCACCGGGTAAGTGCTGTTTTGCTCGTGTGCGGAGGCACAATATCCGTTGGTCTATCGGAACCGGCGAAGCCAGATCCAATCCGTCAAGCCCGGGCGAGTCAACACGCCACAGCCCAGCCCCGGCGAAATTGGACACCCGAAATTACGCCCGTCAATACGCTAAAACAAACGAGCAGTCGGTCAAACCCCGATCGGAAAGGGCTGCCCCGTATACATCGCGATCAGCGGCGGCGGAAACTTTGATTGATAAACTTGTTGTAATCAATCAATAAAGTTTGCATTGCGTTGCTGCAGCAGCCGCCACTTGCGGCCGGCTTTTCTCGTGCATTTTGATGGAGCGATTCGGGGTTTTGTTTATTTCGGTTTGTCTCCGCTGTCCCGGATTTATCAGAGCCGGCCCAGATTTATATATATCGCGCTGTCGTCATCATTCAGCGTTCCCCCGCAGCAGGCGTGACGGAGCCTATCGGTCGGATTCAATTTTGTCGCTGACGGGAAGCACTTTCGATTGGTGTTCAATAAAGCCGCGATCTGTGCGGGACGGTGGGCAAAGGGTGGCCGATGACGATGTGAACTGTCATCGATAGAGCCGGCGCCGGTACGCGTCCTCTGTACGCATCCATTTCAATCCCAGTGACTCCCCCGTACGCCAGAGAGAGAGCGTGCCTGTCACACGGAGCCGGCGAGTGAAATTAATTAAGCCGTAAAACCTGAATCGTTACGTCACGCACAAACCCGACGGGCCCACTCCCGGGAGACGGTGAGATTTGACAGCGAGGATGCAGCGGCACAACAAACAACGGCTGACATTTGTGGTGATTGCGCTGGGGTCATAACAGCGAGCAAACACGGAGATGCTCCAGCCCGCACTCAACCTCCGGTGTGGCCTGCGACAGTTTGTCCCGCATGTCAACGGCAGGTGACCCCAAAAAGGTTGCGCCTGCAAACAGTCTCCCATAGGTGCGTCTTAGGCAGATGGTTTTTCGAGGCGGAAAGGACACGTGCGCTCTATAAATAGCGCGACCCGATTGCATCCTCCCTCAGTGCAAGCTGTCAAGAAAACAGCCCCGCCGATGATGGCCGCTCACGTTGGCCACACATTAGCTGCACACCTGACGGTAATCACACTCACACACCGCCTACTGCCACGCGATAAAGGTCGATTTATGCGCTGAAGACGCAATCGAACCGTGATAAATTCAATCCGGATCCGTCCTCATGTTAGATGTATTTCGCTCTAATCTCTCCGGGCGCCGCTCCGAGTGCGATGAATGTCTCATGAATCCCAATATTGACTTCCAACGGAGACGTTCGTCCCGGGAAACATGCTTTTGGCGTTGGCCCAACGTCGGTTCCATCCCTTTTCTTGTACTTGCAGCGCGCTGGCTGCACGGGAAAGCTGTCAATCATGTTACTTTCGGGTGAGCATTACGGAGGAGATAGACGAACTCCACCACCGCAGGCGTCGGCGTGGAGGGCTGAACACTGCGAGATGAGCGACAGTAATGCCTATTTCACGGACAAGATCGAACAGAAGACAACAAAAAAAAAACTTCAGAACCTTACAGCACTAACCAACAACTCAAACAGGAAAGCTCCCTTCGACCATATATCGACGCGGCAAAGCGGGGCGGATCCCACGAGACCATGAATATTGGATTTTTACGACAAATAATCGAATGATTTATGGAGCGGGAGCAGGGTCTTCCGGAAGAGCCGTGGCGGAAGTGGGCGATTGAGATAACAACAGCGACCAGCCTCCGACCAGAAGAAATTCCCCCGGCTGGGATATTGGCTATTGGCGTCGAATTTCGAACTTCGGCTCCGGCACACTAGGATCGATCGACGGGACAGTTTTACTATTAATATCGTTTTCCCATACCGATGCGAGCGTGGAAATAACGCTGTAAACCGAAGCGGAGACATTTGGAACGTGCAAAAAAGTGTGTGGAACAGTAAGGGCCGGGTGGTTCTTTTTTCAGTGCTTCCTTCGGGGAAACCATTTGTCAATTTTAAGACACTCCATTACAGGTCCCAAACCTGAAAGTTGTTATTTCCAGAGCATCACACAAACTCATTTTGTAACGCCGATGGATCCGATACACATTTCTTGTTTGCTTCGAGTGATACGTTCCCAATTAGGATTTTTAATGAAAAATGCTTGAAGTAATCGCAAAAGATCCTAACTTCTGCAATAACTTCTGCAAACTTTGAAGCGCAAACCTTTCTGCTAAGCTTCCACTATCGACACTTCGAAACGGCTTTCAAATTTCTTCGTTGCTGGGTTAACTGACCACTGTCCCAATTCGTACACGAAACCTTGAACGCATGCCAAAATGTTCGACATCCCCAAGTTATCGAACGTAAATCTTTTACCCGCATTCGCACACGCACTGCCGTCGCAAGATCACGACATTCGAAATTCGGGCGCGTGACGCGTCTAAATGGTGTCCACAGAACGGTTGCGCGCGCGTGCACACGATTAGATCCGCCTTGCGTGAGTCGTGCCAGGTGTGCTCGGGGTCAGGTCAGGTCCGAAAAATCAATCAGCCAAACCAACCGGTGACCTGGGCCGGTGTGGTGGGTTAATTTATGCCCTAATGTATCGGCCGGAGAATAGGATTCCATTCAAAAAACGGCTTTTAGATGGACTCCAACCGAATGTGATCGATGGATGTATGGTTTCGCATGCTTTGTTGCATCATTTAGGCTTGCCGGCGCATGTAAGACAACGTCCGCAGCACATAACTCACCACCGCGTGGAACATGCGCGCGCGCGCGGTATTTTTGAAGTCTCCCAAAACTCACCCGACAAAAGGCTCTCCAAGCGATATGCTGAAAACCATCTGGTATTTCATCACCCACTTGTGTGAGTTCGCGCAGGGGGAGCGATAAGACCAAACATAAATAAACTGTGATCGATGATTCCGGGACGGTGCCATCTGGGGATTCTGGGTTCATATGTGGCGAGCGAAGAAATGGAGTGCGTGGAAAATGTTTTTCTATCGCCAAACTAAACCACCCTCGATGAATAGAGACGATGCTCGGGGGGTGGTTTTTCGGATCGAAAATAAATGTTTTTTGTTGTTATTTGCACTTACCCGGCCGCAAGAAACGGCCCGCGTCCGGCGGTCGGTTCGGGCAAGTGGGCAAAATGATAAGCCGAGAACGGTTGTGCCGTCATATCATGAAGAAGAGCGTCGGGAGTAAAAACTGCAACAAGCGCTAAAGGAGCAGCCTGGAAAAAATAGCGAGACCCACGATCGGCCCATAAAAGCCCGGCCCAAATGTGACCCAAAAATTTATTCATACCCTCGAACCATATGACGAGTGCGCGCGTCTAGGGGGAGAAAAATGGTGATAAAAATGCGCACACACACAGCGAGAACTTGGAGCACCTCGTCGCAAGTGGCTCGAGCGTGGAGGAGCAGAAGGCCACACAATGCATTAACATTTTATGATGATGCACAGCCACTCCGGAAAAGGGAGCGAAATGCACATTTGCATCATGTGCATTTTGGGGTAAGCGGGTTCTTGAAGGAGCGAAGAAAAAATCCTAATAATTCACTCGCAAGAAGAGGGAGAAAGAACTCGCACAGCATTAGCTCCTTCTTCCCTTTGAGTACGGAGAGCGAAAGTTCTGTTCAGGGAAAATCACGTTCAAGCATTCAGATCGGTTCGAAATGCTCTCTCACACACACACACACACCCGGACATGTGTGTGTGTGTGTTGGGGAAAACTTTCGCCTGGGAAAACTTTCCTATTGCACAGTGAACAGTGGGGAATGTGTGCGTGTCGCACGTGTAGAATGCGACCGGGACGAGTTTCACTCGACAAAATCCAAGCAGAATGTGAATTGCTATCCTAAAACCGCTTCTTCTGACATCGACAAGGCTGGGGTTCCTGCTCTTGTTTCACACGCACACACACACAGACACACACACACACACAACCTAATCCTTCCTTCCGCTTTCGCACGCGAGGTGGATGCACTTCCGAGGAGAAAATCTTTCAACAAAGCAAACATTGGAAGTTTATCCTGCACGTCCTGGTCCTGGACCCGATCTGATCCGTTCATGGCAGACGACCGGACGACGCGTCGCTGTGCATGTAGATTTGGGCGAGAGGAAAGTTCGTCCTTGCACGCGAAACCCCCATCCCGGGTCCGAGTGTTGCCTGCATTCCTTTGCCAGCACAGGTCGGATTTTGAAACAGACAACAAAAAAACCGGAAGTTCGCTGCACTTTCGGAATTTTCGGAAGCTGTTCTATTGCTGCACGGATTTGTCTTTCGCTCAAGGGCACCGCCCGATTTCTTTGCAGTGTGGAGGAAGACGACGACGACTAATTTATCATTCCGTACAATCTGCAACGACGTTTGCGAGGCGAAGTTTTCGAACATGGCGCGCTCGAGTTCTTCGCTCCCCGGGGGCGGTGACATGGGATTGCGTGAAATTAACGTGTGCCAGAGATCCGCCGGTGTTTATCTCGGACAATTACCCGCAAGCTTCTAATCCCTGTTAACAATTCAAAGCGAAAACACGTACCGAAACCGCTTCCCCGGGGGCGCCGCTCCGAAACACTTTTTAAGCTACTTGGGATAAACGTTTCACTTATGGTCTGCTTCTTGTTTCATGTTCTACACTCGAAGTCATCTCATTTACCGTGCATGAATTATTTTCTAAGCACAACATGCCCGGCAGCGATATCGCGCAATTGCGATTTTTGCGGATTTGTTCACACCTCTCGCTTGCAAGCTTCTGGAACCGCGACCTCCCACTGGCACGGGCGCCACAAATCGGTCCACGCTAATCGGATTACGTACGGACAACTGGCCGTAACTTTCGCCTCATCTCGGGGGTGCTCGACGCAACTCGAGAAGGAAGGTCCGGCGGAAGCGGAGTCTTGTCGGTCGGTGCGCTTCTGAAATTCCCACTGCATAAATCATAATTCTCATAAGTCGCACGGTCTGCGACGGTCTGGCTAGACGGTGAGGGTCGCTAGAACGCGGGCAACAGGGGCAACAGGACCCTCACCGTGGGCCACTTATCTTCATTTACTACCGAATGCCCTAGGGGGACAGAGAGAGTGAGCTTTCCCTTTTCGCCCTGGAATTGCAGGGACGGTGAGAGTGCGCGCACCGTGTCGCTTCCGGGGACTTCGGGTGTTTCGGGCGTCACGGTGTGCAGTAGAGCCACCAGTGCCCTTAAAACCCAGCTCCCTGTGCGATGTCATTTGCGGGACCAAGCTCAGGGATAGGCAAACTCTCGCTCTTGCGTTGGTGAGAAGTTAAATATTGAAATAATTCTAAAATATTAGTTTATTACGTCTCAGCCAGAATGTCCTCTGGAATTGCTCTAGAATTGTTTAAAGCAGGTTGTTTCTAAGTGAACCATACATCCACATTGTTAGTTTTTGGAAATTGGCAAATATTGTGTTACTTACTATCATTCTATGAATAAACAAAAGGCTTCTGTCGTAAAAACCGAAAAGCATCCATAAATATTTACTTGAGCACTCGATTCGGACAACAAATCAAGTTGCTCGGAACATACTTCGAAAAATATTGGGCTGTGCAGAATGTCCAAATATTGGAGAGAATGACGGGATTACCTGAAAAAAAGAAAAGCATTTCTTCCATCGAATGCTTGCCAACCCCTGACTTAAAGCACACAAAACCCCAACTCGGTCGAACCAACAACAACAACAACAACAAAAAACACATACACAAGCTCAAATTAGAATGGGGCGAGAAAAATCTCCATACCTTGCCCCTGAGTCCGGTTGGTCCCAGCCACCTGCTTAATGATGAAGCATCTTCCACCATCCACAACGCATGTCCAGAGCCAGAAACTCCCTCCGGTGCGCTGTGGTTACCGCCCCACAGCAGGCCAGACCAGCCGGGCAATGCAAACGGTGGAAATTATTTCATTTTCGCAGTACGCAGCAGTATGAAAATCTTGCCAAATGGAAAATAAATAAACAGCTAAGTGTTCCGACGTACGCACGAACAAAACGTACGTGTACGTTCGCAAAGGGGGATACATGCCAACGTGGGAATGTAGTGATACACGGCAGGAGAAAAAAACGGAATTCTCATGATGCGCTCCGGACCTTCTCCGGGAACCGTCGTCGTCGTCGTCGTCTAGCTACCCTCATGAATTCTTTTCCAACCAAACACCCGCTCCCAGCTGTGGTTCCACTCAAGAGCCTCCCGGACCAAACCTTCGCCGGGTTGTAACAACTTAATGATGTCTTAAATTGTTTACATTTGCTCCGTTGACATAGAGATGAAGGATGGAACCAACGGAGTTTCCAGCGCGATGAGAAGGGCGGTGGTGCCCTTAAGCAGGCCCCTCGGTCGGTCGGATTAACGCGTACCGACTCTATGGGAGGCGGTAGAGAAAATGACCGTAGATCACGGCATGATACAGGAAGACCTGTCTCCACACGGGTTGCACAACCTTCTGCGTCACTTTCAAAGGGTACGGTTTTTGTTGTCTTTCTCTCGCTTCGGCACCTTTGTGCAGATTTTGTTTGGTTAGCACAGTCTCTTTCTTCGGGCCCTTATCCTAACCCCAACCCCGTCCGAAGTGAGTCCTAAGACAACAATCGAAACGAACCCCGGCAAGTCAACGATATACCACGGATATTACGCTGCGCGAAGCGGATCGTCAATGGAGGCGTCTCTCACCGCCCGGTACACCGTGTCTTCACGCTGGGGAAGCGCTGAAGTAAAGGATAGCGTAAATACGATTGAATTAGAGCTTAATTAAATTAAACAACAACTGCAGCAACCGGGCTGCGCCGCGCGTATGTGTGGTTCGCATGGGAGATATGGTCCAGTGAGAAGTACCGCGCGCGGAAGAGGCATTATTACGCCGACGGATGGATGAGCAATTTGAAGTAGATTTGTTGGAGCGCGCGTTGTTTTACGTCGGTACGCACACACACACTCCACCCGGCGAAGAAGGTCGCCCGGGAATCTGGAGCATCGCGTGTGGTGGTGGTGGTGGTGGAGGCGTGCGGTTCTGTACACTTTATAGACTGTAACAGTTGTAATCTGCACGTGAATTGCTCCGCGGCGAGTACGTACTCCGGGTGGTTCACTTTTTAACTGGTTTATCGGATTAGCTCCGTTGGCCGCCGACTCTAGCGTTCAATTACGCTGATGATTTCTTGTTGCTTCGATGTTGGGTGCGTTTTTTCCCCTCTACATACGCGTTTTTAGTCTCGAGTCGACACACTACGTCAGCAGTGCCGGATGGGGTGTTCGGCTATGATACCGTGGGCTCCATACTTCGACTTGACGAGGCAGATGATGCTGATAATGATCGGTGGTGGTGGTGGTGGTGTGCGTCTGTTGATAATTTTTATCATTACTTTCCCCGCCCACACACGGATGCTCCCGTTGTTTTCGAACTACACCTGCTTTTAGCCGTGCGATCTACTTTAAAACGGAACATGTACGGGGTGCAGCGACTAGCGCTTGCAGGCAATTTTCGTTAGAGAATGAAACGGATTGTTGCTGCAACGAATCAAGGTCACGTTGGGGAGAGTAGTGTTATATTTAAGAGTATCATTAATGCCCGTGCTGCAGGTGGTAATTTTCGGGTTGTTTTGTGATTTGTTTGCAATTATTCCAGCTTTCAACGTATTTTAAATTTTATTAATCAGTTCATACACAATTATTATTACAAATATTGGATAAACTATGAATGATTTCTTTTAATCAAACGAGAATGAAACGAAAATTTAAATCACATATGAATAATAGATAAAATTGAGTAAAAGTAATAAAAAACAACCACAAGAGATTGAAAAAAAATATGAAACATGACAACAAATGCAAACAAACAAAACAATTTTTTTTGAAAAACTAAGTAGGAGTCAAACACAAAAGGAAATCATTCACCAAACCATCGTTTGGTAACAAATACAACAGCTAAGAGAGCAAGATAATTAAAAAAACTTCAACATTCAGTCAAAAACCAAATACAAAACATCGAACTAAAATGACACAAAACAAATAGTTAAAAATAAGGACAAAAAACTATAAAATTGTTGCAGGCATAACAAAAATACATTACAAAAGCAGAACAAAAACGAAAAACAAAAAAGGGCAATGTTAAAACATAAAAGAGACACTACTTCAAAGAGATGCATTTAAACATTCATTTACATAGCATTCATTCCACAAATGTATTCATTTTTATATAATTCCCTCATCAACTCGCACCTTATACGAAAGTAAAAGTAGCCGAGAAAAAAAAACGCAAACAAAACACCGTTCAGGTCATAAATTAGCCCGGCTCTGCATGAACCTCGGGCAGACACAAAACAATTATCTAATAAAACTGCCTGTCCGCCATCAAACTTATCCCAACTTTACATCCCTAGCAACTTCGGCAGAAAGTGAATCGGTCGATCTTTGTCGCCCGCACGCCCGTCACCTGCCACCTTATGCTACCTGTTCTCCTCCCGTTGAACTTGCTGCGGTCGGTTTCGCTGAAGAACGCCACCGGAGCCACACATTCAGAAGTGGAGAACAGAGAGAGAGAAAGAGAGAAAAAAACGGCGAATGGATTGTCACGATTTTTCGTCGTGCCTTAATTAGATCGCCCTCGTCTCTCCGGTGACCCGGATTGTCTGGATTATTATGCTGCCGCTTCTGTTGAGTCACCGTGGCGGCGCTGAGAAGAGCTTTTTACCTCCCGAACGCGGTAGAAGCCAATTTCTCACACGCAAGGGAGCAAGCGAGCAGCAAAGACACTAGCAAAGCTCTAGCACTGCTTTGTTTACATTCTTTTTAATATATACCGATCTCTTTTTGTTATGCTAGACAGCCGAATAGCCACAAAAAAAACACATAAAATGGACAGACCCGATTCGCGGTTGTCGAGTGACACCATCAAGTTCTCCACCATGGCCACAGACATCCATAAATTCTTCGCACCAGCAGCGCGCGCCCGCTGCATTGTCTATCATAATCTCGGTTACGAAAGCGAGCGAAGATTTTCGTCCGCAGCAGACTTGGTGTGTGCTTTTTTTGATTTTGTTTTGTGTGTCCCATAAATATGGAAAACAACGACCAAACGCCAAAGCATCGCGCTTTTCCTCCGAACGGCTTGTGGAGAGCCGGCCACCACCAGTAAACGTTGGCAGATGATGTGCAGGTGGTTTCGGGAGCGGCGTTTTGTATATCGCCTCGCCGGTGGCACCTTATCGACTCGGTGACTCCCACGGCGACCGTGGATCACCACACCAACAAACAATGGCCGAGTGAGCCTTATGCCACCGGGGACGCGTCGCGAGATGGGAATAAGTGTAAAATAATAGGTGATAGTAAAACCCGGAGACCACCACGCCACCACCACCTCGGTTTTGGTTTGGCCAGAAGCGGTGGTGGCGCAATTATTCAAATTGTGCGTTCCCATCCGCTTACCGTAGCGTTGCAAAATCGTCCCCTTCGTCCCCAGCATTGTCAATTCACGGTGCGATTGTTGATTGTCGCCACGGTTGCCACGGTGGTCAAAGGTGCGAAGCTTCACGGGCTGATATTGACGAAATGGAAAGGAGGATTTTGTGGGCCAAAAAACCTTTGTCTCTTTGGTAGATTATTGAATTTTGCAAGTCATAATGGAATATTTTAATTGTAGCAATCTGAATCAGTTATCGTTGCTAAATATATGTTATCATTTCTCTTCGAATTCATTAATTTCAAACGTTTTTTTTCGCTTTTTTATATTTTAGATATATTGCAGCTCATCAAATAATGCGTTAAAAATCATTAGCAAAGCGTTTGGTATGCGATTTGCATACCTTTGGGCTCATTATGCATATTTGCCCTTAAAATTATGCAATTTGCATAACAATTAACACCTCCTTAGTCATTACATACCAAAAATTGAAAATAACACACTAAAGCATACATTTAGGCGTTACTCAAATAAAAGGTGAAAAAATCGAATATCCTTAACCCGCTCAATGTGATAAAAGATTCATGTCATAAAACAAGCAACCAAATGGAGAAGCTACACTGCATCTGTCCAGTGCTCGCTGAACCAGCAACCACCGTCCACCGATAATAGCACTCGATTTGAAAAGAACATCCACTTCTAAAGGCACTAAATAAATAAAGAGCACACGACCGGCCCATTGATTGCTGCCGTTTACCCAGGGAGAGGGATTTGTCTTAACATTTCCATTCATCTCCCTTCCACGCTCGAACCGGGTGGAACGATCGGCTACCAAAAGCACTCCTTTTCAGTTTGGGATGGGCAAAAACTACACGAAAAGCTCCCCCTTTGCAACTGCGAACGTTGCACCGAAAAGCTAACGGTATTCAGCGTTGCCGGGAACCGAGGACACACTCGAGCTCTCGGCTGTATTGCAATTCACAGGATTCACGTTTGAGAGCGTTTGAGCGGTGCAAATGCTTTGGGAGCGCACTTTTAAAAAGCCAACAGCATCCACAACGAAGTGATTAAAGGAAAAATGTTGCCCGATTTAAGAGGTTACGGGCGGATGAAAGCAAGGACGATGCGAAAGGATGCAAAGCGCTGTTCGAACTGCAGCTCGCAGTGTGTGTGTGTTTGTGTGTGTGGGGAAAAAATGAGCACTAATTTTTGACTTCAGGCGAACGGGGCGAACGGGGCGAAGATAAACGACCCGGCGCGGTGCATCAAATATTTCTTCCAAAGTGTTTCCGATTCAGTGCGGCGATTCAGTCCGTTTTTAGCGTGGTGCTTCGCTTTTGCACCGCAGGAAGTACGTTCTCGAGTGGAGCGAACGAACGGAGGATGCGAAAAAAACAGACCGGAAAATAAGGAAATCGTGAAGGATTCTCTCCCTTTTAATCGATGCTGAATAGCGCTCCAACGCGGTGCAGTGGAACGCTTAAGAATGAAATCTTTAGCTGGGCGAGCTTGGGTGAAACGAAAAGAAAACCCTGGTTCTTCTCTTGCCGTGACATGCATAGTCAAGGGCCAATTAATTCAATATGCATCATCGATCGGAGATTTTGGGAACCAAGAGGAAAGACCTCAAGAAGACAGGAACCCGCGCTTATTATAATGCGCTATTTGCAAATCGTTCTCGTTTTGCTGTGGGTGTTTTTTATAGAAATTTTTCATCGTTTCACATAAAATGCAATTTCTACCAGCTGGTGCACAATTGAGGGGCCCGCTTGAAAACAAATTTCCATCGTGCATTCCAAACGCAATGGCATGCAGCGCAAATGCAGCGCACAAACCATAATTCAAATGGCCACTTTCACCATTGCGCTTTCCATGCACGAAACGACACGCGATATCTTAGCACGCGATATCGTTTTTAATTTTGGAAGCTCAACAGAAACAAACCGGACCGGGCTTTATTGATATAACTCATTTGCCGACCAGTATTGGGTGATGGAAATGGCTCGAAACGGTTTGGTGGGCGACAGGGCCACCCCCCAGGAGGATTCCCCACGGTACGCCGAGTGCACAGAACGGAAAATGGATAAATAAATTCCGGTGCCAGTGGAGCGAAGCGGGTGGCTCGGTAGTCCGTGATAACAGGCCTGGCTTTTCCGAGCGAGGAGGGAAAAATAAACCCAAGAGAATGGTATAGGCAACGCAAAAAAAAGCGGTACGCAAACACATCCGATACCCTCGATCATGTCGCCCATCTCGGACCGCGCCGGACCAATCGGAAAATCCATCGCGAAGGAGAAAGCTGAAAACACAAATAACCGATGCCGCCGGCCGACGACAGACGATGTTTTTATTTGCTGCTTTGCTTTTATTTTCCACACGCTCGGTGCGTGTTTTTTTCTTCTCTTCTGCAACCTCGAGAAGGCTCGAGGCTGGAAAATTAAGAACACCATCGACATCGGGACCAGCGGAGATGTTTGTTTGTTATTCCGTTGACCACCAGCGGGACCTCTCCGGGCGCATTTTCCTGCTAGAGGGCGCCCCCCGGGTGAAAAGGCAGCTCATAAAACACAACGAAAGCGCAACGCCAAACCTTTATCTTTATGTGTGTTTCTTGCTGCGGGAAGGCACGTCGGCTACGTCGATGCTGCACATTATTTCGCTGCGGTACGCACATTCTAAACTCCGATCGTGGTTCTCGCAGATCGGTCGGTAAAGAATGCCATAAATGGCTGCGTTCGAGATTAGAAGGTGCTGCCTTCGGGGTGACTCTGGCAGCTGGGATTGCCTTAGCGTCGTCCGATCCGATAAGAGTCATGTTTATTTCACTTTCGTGCACGCGAGATGCCATTCCTGTCTGCAATCCGTGTAAAATTGTTTGCGTTTTGTGACGTTCGCCCAACTGCAGACTTTGAACGATTCCAAACAGTGCACAATGGACACGAAGAAAGAGATGTGTCCAGATGTTCTTTTATCTCACCCAAGTTGGTTCTTTCGTCATAAAATGGTTGTTAATAATGTCCCAGATATGTTTAAAAGTGTTGAGTGCATCTGATCCATTATCCTTGCAAAAGTTTTCAGGTCAAGTTTCAAGTTCTTTGGGGGAGTTTTTTTTTTTTCAAACAAACTCGCTTAAAAGCTTATGTAAGAATAGAAACTCAGATCTCACAGTGTTTCTTGCAGCATTCTTGCAGCATGTAGCACATATAAATCTAATTTCATAAGGAATAACACTAGTTTGAAGAACTTTCAAAAAACAGTTTCAAAGTCCAACAAAAACTAGCTACAAAACAAACTGTCAAACAAGCGCACGACATGAGTTTGTGTTCCGTGAAATCTTGCAGATGAAATAAATCATTTTCGTGACTTGCGATTTTTATTCCACCATTGGTATGGACTGCACCCACTGTGCAATGATAAGAATCACTCACATCCCACTGGGAAATACCATTTTCGTTCACGATTTTCTACCCAGAACGCATCCTCCGGCCTGGAGCTGTAATACATCTTAGCACGACTGAGCAGCCAAGAGATTGCAGCTGCAAGATTGGGAAGTGAACTTCCACGATCGTCCGAAATCATTTCCCACCCAGCTCACCGTGGACAGGACTAAGCTTCCTGATCGCATCACGTATCACACAGGAGGGGGTTGGGAATCCTTCCCAGGATCAACGTCCCAATCCACCCGGGGAAGGTGTGCAGCCCGCTGCAATCATCACCGTCGTCAGTAGCGTGGTCGTGCGTTCGAAAATCATCGCCCCTGCTGCATCAACAACACGTACGCGTCGAGCTGGATCGTTCCAATTCCGCTTGGATGCTCCACCGTAAGCGCACCAACAACAGTGTACGATGTCACCGAAAAGACGCCGGAAAGGCAACCGACCGGGTACGTGGAAGGGTATGTGTGTGTGTAACTGGATTTCCGCACGGATTCCGCGCCGGCAACGACCATGGAGCTGGTCTCCGTGACAGCGACTTGCCGACATTCTTACCCATACCATGGAACGCTCAAGACAGGTGGGAACAGGGATGTAAAATTCTAAAATTACATCCGAAAGCGTCGTGTGTAGCCGGCGTGTGTGTCAGTGCTCGAATGCAAGTAAAAAATCCTTGCAGGTGTGGTGTGTTCACGGTACGCCACCTTCCGGCCACCTTTCGTAGAACGAACACACAGTACAAGCTTTTTCTTGTACACAGGCGCGATGCGATCCGATGCTAGCGGCAGCAGCAGGCACTCACCCGGCTCGAGATGTTTAAGCTCGATAAACCATGCTAACCAACCGGTATGCCCGGCCCACCCGCGTGGCGAAGGATGTCACAAATTTAGGACACGCTTCCGGCGGCGTTTTTGGTCCGCCAGGCACATCCACCCCGGCAGGTATTTTGGCTCCTGGCTGCTCCCACTGTGACACTACCGTTGTGGTGCACATAATGCGCGATAATTCCACCATAAGAACGGTGAAAGGATGACTTTAAAAGATGGGCCTGCGTACGACTTGAATGGCCTACGCGGCCTTTCAGAACACCCGCCCACACACAGACACACCGGAAACCGGATGTGGCGCTAATTTGCAAATTGTGTCAGTATTTTACATAAAAAATCAGCCAAACTTCAGGGATGCGTGTTCGGGCGGAAGATTACAGCCGATAAAGGGTTTTCGGCTGCGGGAGCGAAGTAAGCGTTACACGGGTGATAAAACTAAGGAACGTTTTGATAATATTAGCACACTATTACGTAAGCACGGAAATTTGTGAACTTTTTGAACCTTCAAGTTGTGGCTAGGAGTGTGGGAGTTCGTGACTATCAGACTTATATCTGCTTCATTTGTGTTTCACAACTTTGATTGAGGCTATAGTGAAATCTAAATGTCCATTTGCCAAAGTGTATAAAGCAGCATAAGAAAAAGGCACATATTTTCTATTATTTCTAGGTTATAATGTTAAAATGAGTACTTAATATAAAAATAATATAAAACTATACATTTGATCATGCGAGTAAAGATCGAGGTTGTAAAAGACTTAATAAACAGATTGAATTCTTCAGAGATATCTCAATATCTGAACAATATTTAAGTTTCTCTCTGTCACCTCTCACGACCCGTTGCAGACTTTCCCAACGAATGTTGGTTGTTCCTCGTGGTCTTCAATTTGAAAGCTTATCGATAATTTCCTCATTTAAATTCCGCACAAATAACATTCACCATTAGATTGGACTGTCACAAACGATCAGATTCAACGTATTGCAACCCTCTTGAAGTACAGTTTACCGACGTTACACTTCCAAACCTTTTTTCGCACTGCAACCCACTCTTGCCAGACAACGAAGCAAACACCGCACAAATATTCCGATGCATAATTACGAAAATCAAAATGGAAAGCACAAAAAACCGTGCAGCTTTTACTGCCGGCACTCCCAAGCGCAAGCGGCCGCGGTTTCATTTATTCCCCCATTTAGGTCAGCAGCCAATTCAGGTGCTCCACACACCGGCAGAGGAATGTCGCACAAAAATGCGAATCGATCCGCAAACACAAAGTGCCCGTAGTATCCCCGTATGTCCGTACGCACGAAGGATACCCGGTGCCGGTGTCAATATTGGTTTTCGATTGCGCACATCGTGGCCACCGGCCGCATTAATAATAATTGATGCACGATAAATCGGATTCCGAGGCACGGCCGGCTTCCGGTGCCGTGGGTGCCTCGCCCGTGGTGGGAGAGATTTAGGTGGAGAACGGAAGTTAAAACAACGCGCTGCCGGGGAACACATGTTCCGGCGGTGTACGTCGGCTGTGTATCTGATCCGATCCGACAAAATCCGGTTGTCCAATTTGTGTGATCGTCCGGTCGGACGGAGAGTTTGCGAACCGCTCTTCGAGTGGACCAAGTGTTTCAATAATCCGGCCAAACATAATCAACCCGGGAACCGGTGTTCCGCCCGGCCAATCCGAATCACAGTGGACGGGCATCGATGATCGGGAGCGGCGTTTCGAAATTCGAAAGCAAAACCTTTCCCTTTTTTCGACTCCCTCGGTGCGATTTTAGGGGCCCATACGAATCCCGTACGCAAAGCTCCAATTTGCAGAAAGAACCTTCACGGATTTTGCTGATCTCTAAGTACACAAACACACAATGCATTCATGGAAAGCGTCCAAGCAAGTTTTGTCGAAAAATCCCCAAATCTACAGTCAATTTTTGCCACCCCGCCTAAAATCCCAATTCGAACTCGAAGCTGTTGTGCTGTGGATATTTAAATCAATTTGCTGTCCGCTGCCAAAAACTCGGAAAACCACTGAAAGCTGACCAACATTTTGCGCCCGAAATTCGCCGGAAATGAACCCACACAGGCGGGCGACGACGGCACAAAAATAAACTCTAACGAGCCCACCGCTAGTGTGCCAAACGGCCCAGCGCCACCGGACCAGCGGGCCGTTGTTTCGGAATCGTTTGCGTTAGCTAGAAAGTGGTCAAGCGAAAACTGCCAACACAAGCGCACATACGCCCGGATGCATGATCGAAGTGCCACGGCCCGATGATGATGATGATGGCACGGTTCCAAGAGCGGAATAATTCAAGGTCAGTGCATTTAGTGTCAGCATGTCATCGAACACCATGCCATGCCGCCACGACGCGCGATCGTAAGGGCATCGTTGACATCGCACCAGCTGGTCAAGATAATTATGGCCAAGGTTATGTGGCGGGAGCATGACACAAATGAATGCGTTTTACCCGTCGTTAAAATGCACTGGAATTTTATGTCGGATGCCACGTGGCAGCTTATCATTTTTATGATACGAGGTTTATTATAAGCCCGTAGAAACGTTTTCCAGTTGGATAATGCTGAAGCACAACTTGCAAATAAGTAATCTATTTTCTAGCCAACACAATTTAGCAGTTTGACATATCTACTATATCTAATGAATTTGTATTTTGAATAGGTTTCTTCTTCCGAACTGCCTCAGACATCTTCAGTAGGCCGAGAGACCTGCAATTTCCGGGATTTTTCTGGACCTACTCATACCAAAATCAATTATCATAACAATTAATGGTCCTTCGAACCGGATTAGCTCGTTCAAAGTACTTTTTTCTTCTCTCTGCTTCAAAAGCTTTGACGTACTGGTGTACTAGTGAGTGTTTCTCTGTTGACTTTACGATCGCATTTGTTTAATTACAAGATTTGCAGATATCTATTATGTTTATGTCAGTTATATCTCTTTATGTATTCTTTTGGAAATTTCAAGATATATTATCCATTCCACCCATCCTTGTTATCTTTACATTTTCTTACATTTCTAATTTTGATATCATAAATTATAATTACAAATAGTAAGCGCCTGCGGCATATTACTGAGTACTGTAAACAAATCTACAAATATAGAGGTATTATCAAATATTTAAATATAAAACAGATATGAACAGCTATAGATTATAACACTATGTCAGTTCTGTGGAATTACCATGTGCAGATGGGAACGAAAGACGTGATTTCAAATTATTTTTATTGCTCTTTTGAGCTCGAATTTTGAAAAGGAAAAGCACGCAATTAAATGCAACAATCCAGCTTAAACCACACCTGATCCTATAGAGGATTATGTTTATACTGACAATTTCTATACAAAAAAAACTGTCGAGTGTACTCTACTTAATAATACGCCCCGTTTGAAAACATTAAGCACCTATCGACTATGTTCAATTGACTTTTATTTTATTCTTTTTTTCCCCCATTGCAGCACTGATCCCGAGCTACGCGGAAACCACACGCCAGCCGTAAGTACGAACTAATTAAATTATAGCTTATCGATGCCCGCCCCATAATCCAAACGGCGAGCTAGCTGTAATTAGTAGCGCTCCAATAATTAATACACACACAGTCGACCGAAACTAAACGTTTCCCAGCGCGACGGCAGGACACGAGCCGCGGCGGAACGGTCGATATTCAAATATAAAACATGCCTAACAAATTTGTCAATTTTCCACCGGTTGCACTAAGACCCACCCGGCGGCCATACAAGCGGACAGTTCCGATTCAATTCCAGCGCAAAACGTATCAGACACGTTGCCGAACCTAGAACCAAAAAAAAAGCGCAGCCTCACATACGCAAAAACCGTCTTTGCATTATCCAGTGCCCAACTGGCGACAAAATGGCGCAAAACGAATGGTGTGCAGGTGAATTAGCATATTTATGGAATCACATGAATGTCGAGCGAATGTTGTTCTTTCCGCGCGTGTTTATATTTCGCCTATCCGCCAGTCGCACACGTGCACTTTTTATCGCTCTTCGCATGCTGGTGCTGTGTTTGAACCGGGTACGGCCGGTTTTCGGTTCTGTCAGGGGCAGTTTCCGGTTTTTGGAATTTTTATGCAACTTTTCCGCACCCACACACACACACACACATTCCGCGGGCTTTTGTTTTGTGTTTTGGTCCCTCCCACCGCTAGCAGCCGGGAAAAGCTGCCATAATTGATTCATGACACTTTTGTAATTCAATATTAATATGCACATATACACACTCGGCGAGAGAGAGAGAGAGCCCGGACCAACACAGGACGGTTGCTTTTGAAATTTCGCTCCACTCCAGCAAAGGAAAGCACGGGAATGCTTCCCACCGAAACGGCCCTTCCCAAAAATGGTGCCCCTAAATCATGCCGCTGGCTGGCAACACGTGGACGCGAGCGTCGGAGATGCAGCGATATTTACGATACAATCTGCATAAAGAGCGGAGCGATCTCGTTGCGCTGCGCTCGAGTGTGCGAGAACGAACGGCACCCGCGGGAGGCCGCTGGCAAGATTGGGTCTGTAAGTTTAATAAGCCCCACAATGAGGTACGAACTTGTTTTATGCTCCTCCCGGCCTGATGTATGACGGGCGGTCAGGCAGAAAGCGTGTAAATTTTGCGAAAATTTAAGCAATATTTTTGAAAAATTTTCCCCCTTATTGAATCAATACCGCTTAACGACACCCGGAGGGGCCCGCCGACCGATCCGGTCGGATGTAATTATGGCATAATTAGCGATTCTTTCGAACCCGACCAGAAATCGATAGTCGAGCGCGAAAAGAAAGCAGAAGATCGTGGCAAAAACCAAAAAAGGGAAAGCCCTGTCTGCCTGCCAGCGTCAATAAACAGTCCATTGTTTCGGGCCGGCTTCCCACACTGGCCGGACTGATCGAATTTGCGGAAGAATTCAATTAACTTCCGATTATCCCACGGCGGGTGAGTTCATTTTTAAGGCCTGCGCGTGAGGATCTTCTTTTTTTGTTCGGTCGCCTCAGCGTTTGATTTTAATTTTCTTCCGCGTTTTCTCGAGATTCACGAACGCAAAAACGGAGGATTTAAAAGAATTTTTGAAAATTCATCGCTGGTGGCCCTTTTCGGAAGTGTTTTTCGTTTCGCATTCGCAAGTGTGGATATTCGTTGAGTTCGGGAACAATTTGCATAGAATTTGAACGTTTCACGTTCGCTTCTTTCTTTCACTTAAAGCGACGTATTTATACTAGAGGAATCAATTTTAAGCGCTCGTGCAACTATATCCCCGACATGTAGCCGTGAATAAATGGAAATAAATGCATAAATAAAGCATGAAGCATGCATGAGGCTCTGCACTCGCTCGGATGTCCCGTCCCGGTCGTTTTTCCTGGGCTTTTCCCCTAGCGCATGTAAATTATGAAAAGCGAGCAATGCATGATTGAAGCGATACAAACGGACGATGAGAAGCGTAACCATACAAAACCCCCCAGTTTGCGTTCCTTCCTGTTTGCACGGTAGAAGCAGATTGATCTGAGGAAGCAAAAAAAGCCACTTCCTTGTTTGGGTGGGCGCCGAGTATTTACCGAGTGAGTGTAAAAACCACGATCATCTTTGGCGATTTTGGCGCGTTCGCCCTCCCCATGCGACGCGGACGCCGTGATTGATTCATTGCGCTTTCCCCGGCGCGTTTCGTGGGTTGTAAAAATAAATTTCCCACACGCCGGGGCCATTTATCCATCACTTCCACATCCATCCAAAGCCGACCGTCCGTGACAGGGGATGGCAAAGTCACGAATAATCGGATATCACAGGCGAACCAGCGAAAGCATGAAACCGGCTGAAACCCTACTGAACCAGAACCGATAGCGTGCCCGCGACATAATCGCAGCGGCCCCAGGAGCGGAGTGGGAAACAAAAATCTTTTGGAAAAAGGAGAAAATTTTCCGGTGATTACAATTATATTGCAGCATCGAGCAGGAAGAACGCTCCGGATGATTTCGTTTTGTTTTGCTTCACAAAACTTTGCCACGGATTCATCTTGGCCGCCGCGTCTCGTGCAGATCAACGCTAAACCTGTTCGTGTCCACATCACCCACACACACACACGCCGGAACCGGAAGACGAGAACAAAAAACCGGCGAGAGAAAATAAATTGATTCATTTCGATCCAATGAACACCCTTTCCTGGGTGAAGGAAAAGCCCGATCAAACCCGGCACGCCGAAGTGCATTGACATGCAACCTGGAGTGGAGTAGAGAAAAGGTGGTTCTTAATCAAAGTGCAGCACCGTTTCGTGCAAGTGGTGACACGCGAGATGAAAAGTGGCACTCCCTGGTAGTTCGACTTAGAGGGATTTAATGCCGGGAAATCTCGCTTACCGGAGAGATTTCGTTTCCCTGTTTTTTGGGGATTTTATTCCCAATTTGGCTGGAAAATGCACTTACGCCTTACGGACACGCGAATGGCGGCTGGGAAATTACTTATTTGGAACATACCTGAAAGAAGAGAGAAAAAATGAGTGGAAAGATTCGATTAGTAAAGCTTCTAGAAGAACGAATCGGAGAGAAACTTGACCATTTTTAGTTTAGCCGACAGATGGCGCTACTTAATCCAGAATGCAAGGATACATGTTGCTGGTAGTGCTATTTTTAAAATTACTTTAAAAGCTCAAACAATCTGAGATCCTCCTTAAGGTAATCATCTGAGCAAAAGAAACCAATATCAAAATAAAATTGAAATTTTTGCCTGCAATGTTCATGGACGTGAGTTATCTCTCCAAATAATGATAACCAATCTACTGAAGAGCCATGCAATATAGCAACCATAGGCGGAGGCAGAAGCTCACTTCAATCAGTCAGAATGACTCCCTTTGTCACGGCACACTGGAATCATCTGCTTACCGATCCCTGGGCCGATTCCCACGTAATGCCTCCGGGCAGCCGAACGAGTCCTAAGTGCCGAACATATTTTTCCACACCACATCACCTTTAAGGCAAGCGTCTCCTCGCATTCAAATCGATCCGATCGGCTCCGGGGCACGGTACGCAGCGACTCACGTGTGCCCGGCTCGAAGACAAAGGAAGTTTTCGTACCAGAACAGACACACACTTCTCTGCCACGTGCCAGCGGCCATGCGGACCTCTTCACCTTGCAAAACAATCTCAAACGCGACGGCACGAACGACGACGAGGGCCTGCTCTGCAAGCGGCGACAACATCAGCAGGAGATGGCGTGGCTTTACTTATTTATAGCCACTTAGGAACGGATATGAGCTAAGCCGCTCTCGATTTCGGACTTTGATTCTTTCCCTCCCACCGGAACATCCTTCGGGCGGCACGAGGCGATGCACGACTGACTGTGAGGGCATGTAGTTATATGCCCGTGCGACGCCACCTGTGTATCACCTCACCGGGAAGTTCCGGTCGTCTTCAGTTACCCAATTACTGTGACTCACCGTCACTGTCTCACTCTTTCTCTCTCTCACGGCACATTATACACCCCAGTGAGCGCTCTGTCCCAATTGACCCCAGGTTTGAGTGAGATGTGATCTTGCCAGCCCACCCGACGGTACACTTTCTTACTCCGGACCGGAAGGAAGCCGCGTCGGTGCGTCGGTGCGCGACGTCAGCTGGAATTCCACCACGCGAGTGAACTGTGAGCGGCTGTGTCCGCCGGAAGCAGGAATTTTCGTCGCGTGAATGGTGCACGAGGCAGCGAGCGTAAAAAATGTGGCAAATTCTGCCTCTGGAAGCTACCAGCGTCTGGAATGTCTGCCCCGGTGGGCCCCGGAGGCTCGACACGGTACGTGAAGAGAAATTCCGGCGACGCTACTACGACGCAGTTGGAATGTCAGTGATTCAGCGCGCTGCGGTTGGTGTAGTGATGACGGAGTGTTTAAGCGTGCTCTGTTCGAGTGCTATTTTACACGCCGACAGGAGACTGTTGCCGCGATGAACGTTATGGTTATATTAGATTATGTATCGCAGACAGTATGCACCATGGCAGCTTCATTTATATTGCTTTGCATTTTGATATTACAGCAAGTTATGTGATATAGAAATATAGCCATTAGTCCATTTTCGTCTTCAAATTCATCCTTTCTTCAAATCCTTTCTTCATTATTAAAAAAGCTTCATTCTTCAACATTTTTCAAAAAATTAAAATTTACATCGTCAAAATTCAATATTTGGAAGCAAACAGTCAACATTTCCTAAACAATTTTAACAATTCTATCCTGTTTTAAAGGTTGAAAATTGCAACATAATGTTTGAAGTCGATTCAAAATCTACGATTTATGATAGAATAAATGCACTTCAATTAAATGATCCCACTGTTCATAGATTCGTATAGCTCCATAGTCATATTTGTCTTTAACTGAGTCTCTCCTTGAAGGCAATTCTTTAATATAGGTGGCACTATTATTGATTTACGATTGTTATTGCTCGTAAGAAAATTTGCATGAGAAGCTGTCCTTTATTGCTCCACAAATAGGATGCCGTACTTGCCGTACCAGACATTCCGACCGTTCTGCCTTCTAGTATCTTCTTCCCGACATGTGCAGCATGCCATGGGCAAATTAAGATAAAACACGTTTCCGAGAAGCTCCCTGCTGACCAACGCATCGGTTCTTTGTTCCCTGTTCCCCGCAAACACACTTCATGTAGCAATCGTATTTCTCTCCCGTTCATTGACATTTGATCCAGAGCCTTCACATAAAAACCAACCTACCGCAGCGCCGGAATCCACCGACAAAGCATATTATCACCCTCGCAAAACAACAAAAACGGATCGTTTCCAGTTCGTCGTTAAAAATTTGTCCTTTAAAACACCGACCGGATGATAAAGCCTGGCAGGTTCCGGAATGGAAA
Source organism: Anopheles dirus (assembly GCA_000349145.1). NCBI lineage: Eukaryota > Metazoa > Arthropoda > Insecta > Diptera > Culicidae > Anopheles > Anopheles dirus. The sequence continues at coordinate 627,594 of KB673035.1, forward strand.
CTGCACGTAGCGAGGTGTCTATTTGGAAAAAAAAAGTTAAACCCGGACGTCTCCATTTCACGCGCCTGTATCGGGCGTGCTTTGTGTGCTCCATTTTATGCGCTTTAAACGAAATTAAAACCTATTCATCCGTCAAATGTTGATGCTCTGCCGTGCGAGACCTACACACACACACCGCCCCAACACGCACCCAAGCTGGCGCAATGAAAAGCGAGGCGATGAAAAGCGGCCTAACATCCGGATCAGTGAGAAGGCTTAATATTTCGCTCGCCACGTTTCGCACGCGTCTGCACAGTCCCTTTGTTTGTGCAATAAAATGCAGCGACTACCGTCCCGACATGATCCTGATTCATTCGTCCTGTTTTTTTGCGCCTATGAGTTTTTTTTTTCTTTTTCCCAAACCTTCCTCAGTGAAACGGACACACGACACACCATGAAAGGATGTTCCGTGGCGCTCGATGCAGAACCCTTCGCACGCTCATCACTCATCTCTGTTTTTCCGCGCCTTTTGGCAGGAGCGTTTTGGTTCTTGAAATTTTCAGCATGATCGATTGCGCATAATACTCCGCACGTAACAGTAATGTTGTCTGGTCTGGGGTGGGGTGATACAACCATCAGTGTATTTGGCCATTAAATAAATATTTATTTGCACGTTGCTGACGCGCTTCGTCATTGTCCTTCCCGCGTGTGGGGTGGGAGTTGGGTGGCCGAGAAAGAAAAACAGACACGGGAGATACCCATTACCAGCCAGCGCAACCTGCGGGCATTTTCCTGCCCGAATTCCACACATGGACACGCACCCACACATGCAGCGCCGTCATCTGCCACCAGCGCTGGAGGTATATTTACGTTCGATTTCGATCAAACGGTTCACGCTCGAACGCCGAACAAGCGGCCCGGTACCCACCCACCACCCCGCCGATTCCATGCCGACGGAAAACCGGCCGCCCCCCGGGATCAATCGGGACACAATGGACCACCCGGCTCCTCTTCCAGCATAATCCCATTATGCCGGCCCGTAATCGATTACCGCAGCCTGGGAAGCAGACGGAGAGCCGTGGGAGTCGGAGAGGGGTGGGAGCGGGGAAGGAGGGTGTCGTTGCCGGGGCGGTACCGATCAGATCGAATATAAATGGCACCGGGAAGTTGGCAATAATGATGAAGGGGAGCTTTTCACAGCTTACTGGAAACGCTTTTCTTTCGGGCGGTTTGGGTGGCGTTTTTTTTCTTTCTTTTTTTGGGGGTTTGTTTTGCTCATTCGGTCAGAGATGGCACTAACGAAAACGAGCCACACAAACACACACACACACAAATGTGCCCCAAAAACATCATCGAATCGGTGGAAAATCGGAGGAGCATACAAAAACACGCACTTTCCTTTTTGGTAGCAAATTAAATTTTCCACTCCATCCCATTTTGATTTCGTTTTTTTGTCGGGTTCTCCTTTTTCCCACCTCCGTTCCTTGTCAATCGCAAAGCAGTGGAACATGTCACCAGAACCGGTGCCGGAGAAGGATGAAATTGGACACAATCGTCCTTCCTCATCCAAAGCCCCTGTTGGAAAGTTTTCCCTTCCGGCGATAATGCGGGACGAGCAAAACCCCCATTACTGTTGCTGTTGCTCCTCTTTCTTTCTTTTCACTGTTTTTTAATATAAAACCATTTAACTGGGCATCTTTTATCCGTTCCTTAGCGCACCGAGTCGGATGACCAATACAGAAAAAGGACACGGTTGCGCGATTAACGAAAATCCCCGCAATATAAACACGGTCATCTGCACCGGGTGACCGTTAACGGATTGGATCAAACGACATTGATTGGTTCATGATTCTTCCCGAGCTGCTGCTTTGTTGGGAAACGAGGCAGGGAAAAAACATCATAATGCGTGACACGAGCAGAACCCACCGGGAGAATATTAATTTCTTAATGAAATAATTTTAATCAATTTATTACGGCTCACATACGCACGCCTCTGGTGTCAACAATCGACAAGAAGTGATATGGATAATATAAAAATGCGAAAACAAAAGCAAATGGACGCAAATGGGATTGTTCTTAATTGATATGGGATATTTTCTTACGATATATAGTCAATTAAAAGACTTTCTCTACAACTCTCTATTCTCTACTCTAATATTACAGGGATTTTGTATTTTGAATATCCAATACACATGGATCAGAAATCAGAAGACTTTAGAAGTGTTAGTTTGAAATGCGGCTCTTTAACGCAAAAATGTTGAAAAATGTACAAAAAAATCATGATTGTAATCCCAAAAAAAACTATCGAAAGAAGATCCTTTGAAGTTTCAGATTGAAATTTGCAATATTTTCACAGATTGCTATACTAATAGTGATGTCAAAATACAGAAAAAACGTCGGGCCACGTTTAACTATCCACTAATCGTAGTATTGCATTTTTATCGACTCTTCATTAGAAGGTTTTCCCAGCACAATTCTCTGCGCGGCATGTTTCCTAGCGGAGTACATGAAAATTAAAAATTCAACAAAAATACTTCTGCTTTATGTATGGAAACTATCCAGCCGTTCAGACCCAATATCTGCCCAGCTGTCGCGCTAACTGACCCCCGGTCGACGGCGACACAGACTCGAACACAATGCCCCACCCGTACTTCCCGGTGCAGTTTCATTTTCCCATCAGCCTCCTACCGCATCGCGCATGGGATGTTTCATTAATATTTACGCCTATTTAAACGGTTTTATCATGAACTAATTTCCCAGCGTACACGACGCTGCCCCAGTCCAGCGCGATTATCGTTAACGTCCGGTGGCGTGATCGCAATGTGGGATCGAAAAATCGGGCGCCCAACCTTTTTTGACAATCACAAATTAAACAACCGCAGCAACACCAGCGCCTGCTGCTGCTGCTGCTGCTGCTGCATCAACCACCGCTAATGGTAATAGGTTGCCGAGTGGGGGTCATCCGAGCAAATGCGCACAGAAACGCATAATCGCGCATAACGACCGGGCTGGACGGGGCGGCCGACCGCAAAAGCGGCCATATTTCAATAAAATAACTCAAACCCCCTCCACCGAACGGCGGCCGGGTGGGTGGGCGACAAAATCAAACCTCGAGACACTATCTGAAAGTAAAATTATTCAATTAAATGCGCAATCCTGCCGATGCACTTTCGGGGCGAACGCAGCGATACGCTAACAACCTCGCACGGGTGACAGCTGGTCCGTGATTTGTGTGTGTTGCAGCCTCGCGCCGTTTGCCCGTTTGCGACTAGATATATGGTTACGAATTTCCACCGATAAGAACACACCGAACCGTACGCACGGCCATGCTAATGTATGCAAATAAAAGCAGCTGTGGCAGTGGGTATTTTGTTGGAGACTAATACCGAATCAAAGAGCGCTTTGCGAATGCCAAGCGACTAAGAAGCGACATCCTAAAAGCGTTCCGAATTAAATTACTCCAATCGCTCCAATAACTCGAACGGTCCCCTGCCCTGAAGCGTGTCTAATTTTCCTCGCCATTAAGAGGCTGGTGTCGCATTGGGCACGTTCTCGAAATCAAATCACACTCAGCTCAATCGCTTGCAGACTCAATTCTTCTCTGCTCAGGCTCATAATGGTGCGTATCTGATATCATGTCTTTTTTATCTCTATCGTTGCAGAGAGTGTGCCCAAAGAACAGAGACGCAATCATCGAGATTCAGTAATGTAAGTACAGCAACAGCATATTTCGGAAGCGATTTACACGCTGCTAAGTGGTTCCCACTCAAGCCTCCGCATGGAAGCGTCCCGTGAAGCGTGAAGCACCAGTAAACGAAGCTTTTCGCATCGGTCATAACAATTCACGGCTCTCCGGATCTCTTCATCCTGAGCCACCAAGCAACACCCTTTCGATGGCGGCAGCAGTGGCGCGTCGTAAAGTTTCTAAATACCCGATCACGAGCGGTAAATCAAATGCGGTTAATAAAACCCTCCCCGAACCATAAACTTTGGTCCTTCGAACCGGATCGCCCTAAAGCGGAATGAGGCGCGATTATTGAGCCGTATCCTGGCTCGGCGGGTCGTTTCGTCGCGCAAAGTGAAGTCAAATTTTGGCCCCGGCAATGTTTCCTTTAACGCAACAACAACAACAAAAAACACATCCTTGTGCGCAATGGCGCAAAACTCTCGTTGACATTAAGCCAAACAAAAAACGCTCCTCGCCGGAACCGAGCGCGGATGCAGAGAGCAACAAACGCAAAAGGGAAGATACAAACTGCACACATATAAATAAAGCCAGAAAGGCTTCGTTCCACCGGTAACCTCCGCGCGGGTAGATTGCTCCCGGGAGGTTACTGCAGGCATCGGTTCCCTTTTCACTTCCCAACGTGGGTTTGACTCCTCGGTCCGGTTGTGCAGTTCACTTGCTTCCAGTAAGGCAACGGATTGCACGGTTGGAAAAATTCAGCACCAAACAGCAAAATAAACGCTTAAAAAAGGGCTCCTGCTGTGTTGGAAAGACGAGACTCCTGGACAAGCTGGTTTAACATTTGCTGGCAACTGTTCGATGTTTATTGCCGTGCTGTGCTTCCCACCGGTCGGGCAAAGGCGGCCAAGAACAGCGCCAGTGTGGCCTTTCCACACGTTTACTCGAGTGCATCAGCCGGCGGGAGCCTTCCGGGAGTTTAGTAGTTATGGAGCACACGGGAAGAAGGGCTTTAAAGATCTTTAAGCAGACGAGAGCTACAGCCACGTCTTTAACTGCTCATTAATTACAGCGCACCGCCGTATCTTTTACGCTACAAACCGACAAATCCGATTCCATATATGTACACACACGAAATGGAGGGTTTGATGGGATCAAATCCTCTCGGAATTTGCATAATTTCAGTCAACCCAACGCGACTCCCCGTCACTAGAGCAGTTGGGTTGGGTTGTCACCCACACTGGAGGATGAGCAGAACCTTCCTTCGAGACGGAATCGATCGATGCACAAACCGGCTCACTAATGACACATCCCGCAGTCTCTTTTCAGTGTGGGTCTTTTCGGTCGAGATTCGGCCTCGGCTGGAGGCACTCTATTATGCAAAAACTTGCCCACACGCGCGCCATCCCCGGTGGTACCATCCGCAGGTCATTACCTTTTGCAATTACGCACCCTCCCGGATGCTTTTTAGGGGGGGGGGGGGGGGTTGCGATAAAAATGACGAGTGCAACATCATCATCAGCAGCAGCAGGCGCCACACGCACAGTAACACAAGCTATTAGGGCGCGTTTCGCGCGGGCGCCACACAATTCATCACCGATCGGAATTATGCCACGCAGGCCGGAGGATATCCGGAAATGAGGACGACAGCGTCGTTCGGGTCGGATCATAAATTAACATTTCCACACCCGCCACGGTGGACTGGATAGGGCCACCCCCACCGCGGAGTGGATGGGATGTGATTGGCTAATAACCACATCAACGACAAGATCAGCGCATCATGATCCGGTGCGAGCTGATTTGGCGCGAGCGTGAGCACGGGCCAACAACACTTACACACACGCACACACTTCCTCCCCCATTTTCAGCAGACGATGATGGATTAATGGTGTGCTTTTGCTCCCACCCGGCCCATCCACCGCTTCTGTTTGTGACGGTGTGTTATGCAAATCATGTTGGTCGCGCGCGCGATGAAGATGAATTAACCAACTTCAGTCGCACACGCTGCGTGTGTGTCACTGCGTTCGTGGGAGGAGAGGGAGAGGGAGGTGGCGGGGGGTTGGGGAAAGGGCACACCGAACACATGTTGTCGCGGTGCTGATTGCACCATGTCGTGTAGGTCGGTTTTGCCCGTGATTGGCGAAGGCACATCGCGATCTCGCGACGGCACACATTACTCCAACGTTCTAGGGCTTCCGTTTGATGGGGGGAGCTGTGGCTTTAAGATGAGGTTAAAGTAGGTGTCGGCTTCGATTACACTGTGACCCGGTCGGTCAGGAATGTCAGCAACCGTATGGGTGTAGAAAATTGCTGAAAGTTTTTCGCAGACAAATGTCTCACTATGCTACCATAAGAGGTAATTGAAAGCCATTTTTACGATCAAAAGCTCATCTTCTTCATTTGCTTCATTTTCTATAAAATAAAAAGCTTTGGAGTTCTTTATTGTAACCGTAACAAGCTAGAACTGCACAGTTGAGATGCGAAGTCACAATATGTGAAGTGTACAGTGATGTCATATATGTACAATATGTGAAGTCATGAAACAAAAATAATTAAAATGATAAAAAATATTAAAATAATTAATCTTTGTAAACTTAGCTTCTATAAAGATCGACTTTTCAAGGAATACTGTTGTGTGAAAGATGAAACATGTTTCCAGAGATATTAGCTTATCCGAAGACACATACACAACCTTTCGTTATTATGACTGTTTTGAGAGAAAAACAAACTGAAGCAACACATAAACAGGGATATGTAAACATGATATTTTCGTGTTTATTTATTAAAGAATTTTATACATGGCTTCAAGCGAATCTGGGTCATGCTGCGGATACCCACGCAATAAAAATGTAACACAAACAAATAAAATTATTACGACCATCGTAAAGCGACAACGAAAAATAGCTTCACATTCATGGTCAGCCGAAGGTAGGAGCGAGCAAAAAAGCTGCCAGGATCGATCTTGATTTGCATCGGTCAGCGGAGCGGTATAACTTTTACTCCTGCAAAAACCTCCCAACGACTGTCAGGTCCTGGCGACACGACAACAATATGTGTCGCCGGCGCTACCGGCGTTTTCATCTTTAAGCAAAAATAAAATAGAAATATCAACCCCCTTTGGGGACGCGATGCAGCAACTTTCGTGCCGACGTGCCGTTCGTTTCGTGCGCTCGACATAGAGAGAGAGAGCGAGAGAGAGCGTGCCAGGTGTTGCCGGAATGCACAGTCTCCGATGACAAATAGTAACGACAGTTCATAAACGCCGGGCCCCGAGATGCGGGGTTAGGAAAATTCATTTCCGCCCGCTACTAACAAAGTCATGTCCTGTCGTAACGACGACGACGACGACGCGCTGTATGTGTGTTTTTGCCGGCAACCGGCAAGGTATCCGAACCCCGTGGGTTCGTTGGGTGAAAGGTGCGCACAGAAATTGATACAAAACGTTCGGACGACCGTGTGTTGCCGTGTTTCCGGGGGGAGAGATGGCTGGAAGCATGTTTTAACACACAAGACAGTCGCGCGAGGTAGTTTAAAAATAAATCGTTGGACAAAAAAATGAACCCTTAAAGATATCCACGCGAAACGGGGTTAATGATGAGAAGTGAGATCTCTCTCTGACGAGTTCCAAACGGCGTGTTTTATGGTCTGGAAACCCTTGAAAAAAGGAGCGCTTTTCTTCAATGCAAAAACCTTGAGGTAGTGCCGGAGTTCCCACCATACTTCCTCTCACTTACGCAACACACTCGACTCCTTCGCAAGGTGAGTTAGTAGGTCAATCTGACACATTATCAAGCGAACAGACGAACAAAAAAGCTTGAGAAAGATAAACGATAGTAAATAGATTGCCGACCAGCGAAACAGAAGTGAATGGGAATGAAATTATGCTTTTTTTATCATCTCCTCCGGTCGGTTCGATCACCGCGAAAACCTCCTCTCCCCGAAAAAGGCCAAACAACCAAACAAAAACACTGTCATTCGGCCATATTTCATGGTCCACTTTAGCCGACGTTCGACGGCGACCTGCTGAACAACATGTTTTTACAGCACACAGATCGTGAGCGGGAGCGGGAGCGTTGAACAACGATCTGCCATTATCCTGGTTATTAATGACGTGCCGTGTAATAAATCCTAGAACCGCCGGGAATGAAGTCTCCCGCCGGAAACGGGCACGGACGTTACTGCTCGTCGGTTCAAATTAAAAACGCAAACCAACGATACGCGGAACATGCCGACGTCGATGTTTTACGCGCGGTGTAATAAAAATCATATTATCGCCTCATTTGGGTGTAATAACAACGGAGAGCATCGCATCGCTCGTTCGACATAATAATCAACCACCGGCAGCCCACCTGATGAAGCGTTTAGCCGCCTTTTCGTCGGAGAAATGGGAGCAAGTCGGCGCTCACGTACCTTCGACACCCCGTGGGCATAACCTCCTCGCCGTAATTGAATGTACGCGGTATGGAAGAGAAAAAAAACGGAGTCAAGCTCCAGATAGCGTGAACTCTGAGTACACACACACACACACACACAGCCACTGTCTATTGTGTCTAGTATGTGGCCTGCCTCGCCACCTGTGGCCACCTGTGGGTGCCTGGGTTTCGGAATTTGCGCGATCGCGCAAACGTTCAATCTAATTGCCGTCGAACGGTACGAGGACGGCCGCACCCGGTGGCACGCGCACTAAGCCCACCGGAGCCCACCCCCACCGGGAGGAAACTATTTTTGTGAAGCTTAATTTATGTCTGGTCTGGTGACTTGATGGCCCGCAGATGGGCATCCGCAACGTCTTGCCGGCAACGCCGTCTAATGACTTCCGAGGAAGTGAGGCAGAGCTCTAATTAAGAGCTAACGTTCACGAAACTCGTGGGTACTGTCGAATGAAGGAGGGTGGTCGGAATTTATAATACACATTACGCCTGCACACAGCAGTTCCCCACACACACGCACACGCATTGCAGGCGCTATTTTTCTTCCCTCCACACCCGGGGTGGGAAACCGGAGCGGGATAGACTTGACCTATAAATTAACGGGGTTCTGTACGGTTCGGCGGTGGTCCCACCTGGGTCTTCATATGCGTGTGAGTGTGTGTGTGTGTGTGTGTTCCATGGGGGCTGGGAGATTCGCGCACTCCCGGTTCCGCTTTCACCGGAGATGATTTGGCCAAACCCTTTTCCCGTTCGCACTCTCGCTCCCCGGATCGTCTGTGACTTATTTATTCCAAATCAACTCCACGGCACGGTCTGTGTCATCACTCTCTCTCTATCTCTCTCTCTCTCTCTCTCTCTCTCTCTCTCTCTCTCTCTCTCTCTCTCTCTCTCTCTCTCTCTCTCTCTCTCTATCTCTCTCTGTCGCTGAGTAATGGTCCTCTGTGCGCTACAAAGATTGTCGCGGAAGGGTTGGACCGCCTCGCTTGATTTATGGTGGCCGCGGTTGCAGTTTTTCAATTGTGGCCCTTGTCGACGTTGTCGTCGCCCTTATTCGGTTCGCTTTGGACCATTGTTTGGGGAGGAAGGACTTTTCTTGTCGACGTTCGCTGCCGTCAAGTGGGGGAGGAAAAAAAGCTTTTATTTGGACAATTTTACTGTTGGGGATTAAAACAAATCGGCGATGGTGAAAAGAAAACCGATCAGATTTTAAATTATTTGGATTACTGTTTGGTTTGTGTTGTTATGTTCTATGTTTGGCGAGCTTTAAAGACCGTAGTAGCAGAAGGGTACAATTTGTCTGCATTTTGTTCCGAATTAAATTCTTTACTAGTTTGATCTAGTAACAATCACAGTTCCAATCCTAACAACTTCACTTTTGGTCCTTCGAACCGGATTCATTAAGAGCATTTACATGGTTGGTGTATGACTTGAAGGAATCTAGGAACAATTATGTATGAAAACCCTTAACAAATGGAAAAACCGAACAGGAATGCAATGATCACTGAATAAATAAGTTATCATAACCCAGTTACCATGAAATCGGTGCGACTGACATGCTCTAGTAAATTGCCATATGGGTTTTACATTTTGCGACGGCTTGCCCTCTAATCGAATCATTCGTCTGACACACCCCATCTTGACTGCATTAAAAACTGAGCTATGTGCTTAATGACAAAACTACTTCAAGGATGTTGCCAGCTCACAAAAAGAGTAGGTCAAGTCTCATCATTTGAACCATCAAAAAAATAAAACTCACATTAAAAAAAACACTCACGGATGATATATCTTCCAAACTACTAGCAGCAGCAGCAGCAGGAGCATGCGGCAAACGAACGCCCAAAGAACGGAGCGACCACTGCCTCATCATCCGTCTTATCAGTCATTTATCAGGAAACTTTATCTTCGCATAGCTGCACTTACTGCCGCTGCAGCTGGAGTCGGTAGACGCAAAGCCAGAAGAAAAAAAGGGCAACGTTCAACGAGCTCTGACACTCCTGTCTTCCTTGTTATCCGTCTCCGTCTGTGGTATTGGATCCGCCAAAAACGCCCCGGAACGGAAATATGAACTGTGACAGTGAATTAAGGAACCGGGCACCGATTACGACAGCGGCGCACGATCGCGCGAGATAATAACCGTAATGATAATGTCGTAAATAATAACTAAACTCGACAATAACGCGCTTGTGACCTCCAGTGGTTTTGCTCTAATTAAACCGAGTGCTGCGAAGGTAGGGACGATGTGGGTTGTTCATTTCCATTGCCACCTTGGATGTCCTCTCGGCGGTGCTTTGTCCCCGTGCTGATGTGGTTGCTGGGGCAGCAGCTCGGTGGGACAATTTCTTCCCATTTCGCCACTAACGGCCGGCACCGTCGGCGGTGCGATGGAAGGACTCGGACTCGGGACTTACTTCGGGAGTTGCTTGTTTGCTCCGAGAAGCTAAGGAGCCAGCCAGAGTAACCTGAGGCATGCCGTTTTCGATAGGACGGACGCGCTCGAATGTGAACCTCGACGACAATATCTGGACAAACATATAAACGAGAGGAGAGCGAGAGAGAGAGACAGAGAAAAAACGAACGCTAATAGCGGTCCATAACGATAAACATATTTTCCGATTTAGATAGCTTTGCTCCTCCGCGCCGGACGCCGATCCGCCGGCTTCAGTATGCAAGCTTTTGTTCAGCGGCGATGCCCAGGCGCAGGATTCCAACGAAACGGGCGGAATAAGACGCGGGGCCACGCTGTCTTCGAGGTTTTTGCATCGTGCAGTGTTGTTGGCCGGTTGGCTGCAATTTTTGCAAGTGCCTGCTCTCACACACACACACACACACACACACACACTGCACGGAACAGGAAAATGGCATCCACCTCACCCCACCCGGTGCAGTTGGAGTTTGGAGTGCAGCAGCAACAGCAAAAGAACCGCTACACCCGTGATGACCGTCATGAATTTCATGAATCTGCGCTACAGAACGAGCAGAACACTAGCGGCATCTAATCAGTGTCGTGCCATCCCGTCCGTCGTATGTGGGACCGCCGTAAAAGTGGTCCTCGCCCTCGCCCAAAAGGAAGGCGAATGTGTGCCGGCTTTTGTGATGGAAAAATGAGCATATGTCCGGGGCGGGCAGATGGAAAAATAAGCTTATTTTGTTGCTGCATCGCGCGCGCGCGCTCCGTCTGCTCGTACCCGCTTGCCATTTGCATTCATTCTTCCACATCCACATAATTCAATTGATGTGCTCAATTACGGTGGACCCCCGTCCGTTATATGCGGTCTCCCATAGAAAGGAGCGTTCGAGCACAACTTCGTCCAGCGCTTGACCAGCGCCAGGATCGACATACGTACGGATGGCATGCATTATGCTCATCTGGGAGCGGAATGCACATCACGAACGAGAAATGGACAACGCCATCGTCCTCCTGCAAAGCATTACGATGTATGCGGTCGGTAATTTCGGTCGAAATTGATCTCCGAAATTGGGTTCGTTCGAGTGTATTAGACCCGGCTCGAGCTTTCGTCTCTAATTCCCTTGCGGGTGCTTCTCTGATGATGAAAAAAGCCACGACACCTCCACGTCGTGGAAAGAAATTGAAGGATAAGCTCGCCGCCTACAATCGCGGAAAAGGTCAGTGCAGGGAGTGTGACATCCGTTCGTACGTCATGCAGCTCCCAGGTTCTCCCGGGAATGGGCGATCTTTTCCCTTCCCAATGCGGCGAAATGTGAACTCATGGCTCAAGAATTTAAACCCCACCTGTGTTTTATCGCACACACACCGCCTGTCGATCTCACCGCGCCTGGAAGCAATTTCCGATCGGATGCGACAGCCACCAGCTTCCGCATCCAGAATCCATCGTCCGGTACATCCACCCGTTTGCGATTCGAATGCTTCGAGAAGGAAAACACACAAAAACAAACCGATATGGAACCGATCTCGTCGTCTTGCGTAATACGAGCAGCGAGCGTGGCCACATTATGCATGGCGGCAACACGAGCTAAATATTAATGGCATCGACGGCAGAGCAATAACTACGGCGCGTCCTTTTATCCATCGTTTACGCGTAATTCCCCATGTGCGGTATACGTAATCCGCTCTCGATGCGCGCATCGAATGTGACACGCCGTTGCATAAGTCGGAGTGCAATTCCTTTACAGTCTAAGTGAACTCCTCTCGTTAAAATGGCTGTGCATCGAGATGGAAGCACAAACACAACACTGTTAAGATAACGCTTGAACGACGGGGAACGTGTGCCCTCGATTATGTTGTAAAATGCAAACCAAGGCTAAAACAACTTGTAGTACTGTATAAGCAATAATACCACCATCTAAAGGTGTTAATTTAAAGAAAAACTTCAGAAAAACATGAAATTTAGTCTTTTCGGCATATGTTATTTATGGAATATGGATCTTGTCTAACCCGAAACAGCTACATTATGCTACACCATGAATAAGAAAAACGTTCTCCAAATCAACACAAAGAATCTTAAAAAGTCTATGATACAACACCAAATATTCGAGCGTAAACTCTCTTATATCGTAACAGCAATAGAAAAAAATGTAACCGCCCCAAAAGCCGAACCGAAATTTAATATTTGAAATAGGTCGGGCATGTTTCGCTCTCCGAAAAATACAACGACCCACGACCGGGGTGCACCGGGACACTGCCTGCCTGACACGGGCAAAAAACGGGCATCATATGGGCATGACAATTTTATTCACTTGCTTCGCTTTTCCTTCATCGCATCACGGATGTCATCACCTTTGCCGTGCCGGTAGCGTGTATTCGCTTCTTCGCTGTTTTTTTATCCACTTCACCCGTGGCTTCAAAGCAAAAGTGGCGCCCAACACAATGAAGAGCAGCAGCAGCAGCAGCAGCAAGGATATGCTGCAGGTTGCTGTAGCAGCAACAGAACGGAGAGTGAGAAAAAAGGAAAGGACCTCACCAACAATCAGAATGGATGACGTGCCGGGGTGATGAGCGGTAGCTACAGCACAGACACGGTAAAAAATTGGACAACCTGACGGATGGCACACCCCGCACACGTACGGCACCGGGAGATCAAAAACCGAACCGGCGTTAGCCACTGAGTACGTGTTTCCGGTCCCGCTGCAACTGTGCCCGTGGTGCAGGTGCAGCAGCATCTTGGCACTTATACGCCGGGTGGGGTCGAATTAACATACAGCGCCGGCTTTGACAGACAGCATCGCACACACACATTGACACACAGTGACACACCCGAGATGTCATCGATTGTTGTGTCGAAAGTGATTAATAATTGCTTTTTCTGATTGAGATGGATTTGTGGATGTGTGTGTGATGCGGTCATGATTGATGGCCCGATCGGGTTCGGAATACCGTGCATTGATTCGATGCTTTAAACGGCACGGCCAGCTGACGCTTTACAGCCACACTTTAAGACCACACCGCACTGATCGATCCGAATGATTCTCGTCCTGTCGCACGTCGCCCGAAGCGTCATTGTTTCGATTTTCGGGCACCACCGAACCACCGGTACTCGTTCTTCCCGTGCGCAATGAATAAGTAATGCACCCCGTGTGTGTGTGTGTGTCTTCCGTGTGCACTTCCTCCACGGGAAGTTCTCGTGTGGACCTTGACGGCGCTCGGCGCTCGGCGCTTGACGACACCCGGTTGCACACCCCGGGGGTGTTAGGAAGCCGAAATATCATCCACCTACTTTATTCATTCGCTCCGCCATCGCCATTCGAACGGTGACGGGCACGGCTTCCGGGTTGTGCCGTGGGTCGCCCCCACTCGCCTTGGAAACGGTACCTCATAAGGAATGCATCGAAAAATGGAAGCACCTCGCCGTGCTGGTGTTGCTCCGGCCGCAGGACCACCCGTTCACGGTGAAAAATTGCACTTACCTAAAAATAGAGGAGACGGAAAAGAATCGAAATTTAGTCACTTGTTGGAGGACGAGCGAGTACGGGCAAAATGGGTAAAATAAATATTCACTCCTAGAGCCTGCCGGGCGGCGGATCTGGGATGGTCGTTCAGCGGATAGTATTTCGATACACTGCATGAGTGTTATGCTAAACGGGGTATTAATTCTGCATCGATGAATCGCAAAGGTAGTTGCTGTGCTGCTGAGAGTCATAAAACAAGAGATACGAAGCACAACAACTCTACACAGCAGAGAATCTTAACAAAACTGTGAGCTGTGATGATAAGAAACCACATAAAACAAGTAAAGAGTTATTCAAACTTGAGTAAAACGAGAGCTTTGCATACTTTCAGGGGCTGTTTTTGATTTGCTAACCGAAAAGTGTGCAATCGGCCGCTTTAACGCCGGAAGTTATGCAAACTTGCGCTAGAACTACCTTAAGAATGTCTTTAAACTATTTCAGCGCCTATTGAGTGAGTAAAGTGATTGGTTCAAGGTAAATTATGTCATATTTGGATAGGATTTGTTTTCTCCAAAGGCTTTGCTTGATCGCTTCCGAGTGCTTTCCGTCCTTGGAGGCTAATATGGAAAGACCACACCACGGCAGGCTGGGTGGCTTTGTGCTAGTGATTAATTATTAAATAAAGCCATTTTTACCGAACGACCACGACCCATTCGGAGCAGGCAGCATGCACGATGCGAATAATGCTTTTCCGAAAGCGTGTGCAAACAGTGGAGGACCTCCCCGAGCAGTCTCATTGGAGCTCATTGAATTCCAACAGGTCCTGTAGGTGGCGGTGTGTGTGTATGTGGGTGGGCAACTTTAAACGATGATACTCCACATCACATCCGCAGCGGATACAGTAGCATGCCATTATGAGCTTGTAACACGTGAATGGGCCGGTAATGGAGCACATGATTACACACACGGCACACGTTCAGGACGAACAAATTGCCCACACCTTCATGCAATCAGAGACAGCCGGAGACTGTTGCAATTAAAAAGCTTACAATAATTTACGCCCAAGCCTCACATTGTCGTATTCGAAGAGAGTAATACTTCTCCGTGAGAGCAGTAAAGGTGTTCACCTTCTTCGATCAAGCGCATTCGAACCGAAAGTTCTAGCAAGCACTAACCCGCGTACCGAAGGGACCCCATTATTTTATGACTCTATCTAAGACTTGCTGACCAAACGAGAAACAAAAAAACGCACACAAAAAAATAAATAAGGAAAAGTAACTAGACACCGGGCGAACTTTTGGCTTCTGGAATTCTATATCGACCGAAACCTCCCGCCGACGTCCCGGCACGGGTTACGGCCATCGGGAGCCGATATATTTATGGCTATTGCGAAATAACGACATTCGAGAATTATACTTGTCGTTGTATTTTTCGTTACGCTACCACCACTCCCCCGAGGGGGTTTATGGCGCTGGCTTTGAACACGGCATTTAATAAACTACTTTATATCCCGGGAAGTTTCCCGCGCGCAGTCCCGGCCATACAATTTCTACAAATCTTCCGCACAAATGGGGCGCAGGAATAAATGGGGTGTGTGTGTATGTTCTGCCGGAAAATGGGGAAAAACTTCATCGACCAGTTGGCAACAGCAAAGGGTGATCCTGGTGAAGGAAACCCCCCGAGTGGGAGTAAAGAAAAACCACACGCACACACGCTAGCTTCATACGAGATGTTCAAAGTACCTGGCTGAAAGCTTTTTTATATCGGCAGCCACAAATTCCACAAATTCTTCCTGTGCCTGTGCCCGCAAGTTCTTTCGCTTCCAAGGAGCACACATACTATCGATCGTCTTCTACGGCTACGAGCACCAGGAGTGCAATTCAGGCGGTTGGGACGGGTGTGGCATCGCGGAGGGCTCAATATGCCACACGTCCACGCAGCGCACCGGATTCTCAATTGCCCAACCAATATGCAGCCGGCAATCTAATTACCCACATTATTGGAATCACCGTACCGAGGATCCTTCCCGTCCTGCAAGAGGCAGAACGTTTCGCTTGCGAAAGAAAATTGCAATCAAAAAGCCTTACCTTTCGGAACTGACGCTGCGAGTGTGTGTATGTGCAGCAGGCGCAACAAACATCAAACGGAATGCGCATAACGAACTTCGGCTTTCGGCCTTTCAGAGTCTGTACCTTCATGAACCGGTTCCGGTTCCGAGTCCGCATCCGGGAGGGCTTAATGCGTTACAAAAAAGCAGGCAAAAAAGACTCCCGATGCACTGCATCACCGGATCGGTTTCAATGGACTCCAATAATCACAACCCCAAGTGCAGGTGAAGTGCAGACATACAAAAAAAAAAACAACGCTTGAACCTCACACAGCTCACACTCCGGAGGTGGTAACTATCTTCGACTGGTAGGCAGTCAATTGGCAGAAACTTCCTCTCCCACAGCACAAACAAACAAACAAAAGCAGCCTCCGCGAATATGCTGGAGGCTCGACCGCGCCACGCCGGATACTCGATGGTTAATAGCCCTAGTAGCGTATAAAAATAAGTCATCTCATGCGCCTCGTGCCCTCCCCGTGGAACAATGGGCATGGCACTGGCAGAATCGGAATGCACCAACCCGAACACGGCTCGGTACGGTGTGCATAAAGAATGAAACATTAACCCGGGTCATGGTTCTCCGATGCATCGTTTTTCAGTCACCGCCTCCCGTCGTTGGGCCCCGCAACCGGCGAAAGAACGAGAATCCGTGGCAAGCATCCAACGCTTGGACGGGAACCGGTGGGTTCCTAAATCTCGTTCCACGCCGGACGCGCGAGAAACTGCTCAGGTGGAAAATTGCTGTGAGTGGGTGGGTACTTCGAGCTCTTACTGCCAAAGGGTGCGTGGTTTATGGGCCTGGTCGGTCGAGTGCAAAGTACCGGCAGGCATATTGCTTTTGTTTTGCATTCGAAAATGCCGGCAGTGACGCTGGGTGGCCGGTAGAGATGCTGCATCTCTTGCATAATCGGTAGTGTACGGGTCAGCCTGGAGCTTTACTTCAGTTACTGATAGCAAGAAAATTTGAGTTGTTTCAGCAGCTCATAGAATGTAGTACAAATTCTATCTTCTCTTCTTTAATTGACAACTTTGCAACTAAAGTAAATTTTGAAGCTGTTGAAAATAGACTTATAGGGTAATGTTAGCAATAACCGAAAGTGCCTAGCCGTTGCCTAAGATATAGAAAGACTTTGTGAGTCATAAGCAACTTTCGAAAACTTGAACTGTTCTTGGAAGAACTTGGCTTACATAAAGGAAATCATTGACGTGACAAATTCTGCAGTTTCCTGCAAAGAATAATGTCGATAGCTCAGTTATCATAGAAATGTACCAAAATTGGCAAGAACTTGAAGCCAAAATTGGACACCAAAAAGCACAAAACTCGCTTTAGAAATTCTGAAAAATATGTTAAGCCCTGTTCAGAAGTCGCTTTGAAGATTACGTTCTCATTGCTCCAATGTTGTTCCCCATCGAACTCCGTCTTCATTGTACGCAAAATTGACTAGCCGGCGTAGTTCGACGAATCCGGATAAAAACTCCTTGAACCCGTCAACATCATCGTTAACCTGTGCCCGATAACAGGACCGGGACAAAACAAAGCTCTTCCAAGAAGCCCGATTACCGCTCGGCGTGACAGATGCATTGATGATTTTATTATTCCAATCAATGTCAAACACTGCTCAGGCGCGCGTTTACTATCCCGTCTTCTTGAGTTACGATAAAATCAGCAGCGCGTTCTCCTTATCAGATCGCTACACAGCAATTACTGGTGCTGGTTCGTAAAAAAAAGAAACCTGTTCCCCTTTCCATCACTGTTCATCGGCTCAGTAGTTCACCCAGAACACCGCGGCATTCGCGTAAGGACCTGTTTGCAATCAGAAGTGCATTCATCCTATCAACTCGAACTCGAACTGCACGCTGTAATCAAATTCCAATTACTGCTTGTTTAAATCGCTGCTTCAACAAGCAAATAGAGGGAGATTTTTTGCCGCTGTTGGTGCCTTCTCTTCACGCTTGAAGAAGAGTTTCCTCTCCATTGAAACGCGCGCTCGAGTTACTCCCGCCGAATCGAGGTTATCGCATGCAAGCAGGACCGCCGATAGGGATAAGATCGATCGGTGTAAACCGGCTGGAACGATTTTCCTAACCCCTGCTTTGCATACCCCAGCGCGATACAGAGGGAACCGCGAATCGAACAAGCAGCACCAGCGTCAGTAAATAAAACGAAAAACCACGGGAAGAAAGATGTTACCGGAATGATTTATTCGGTTAGCGTTTAATATCCTGCCTGACGCCCGAGCCGTCTGCACAGGGCAGAGGAATGCCGTCACCGCCACCACCACCACCACCGCCATCGATTGCTGTAATTGGTTTCCTGATGTTTTGCAATGGTTTCGCAATGACGAAGACAAACGCGCCGAGCACACCGATCGGGGTGTGCGAAAGGTGTGCAGAAAGTTCCGCACGAGAGTGCGAAGATCGATTGCTGCTGCTGCTGGTGCAAGTCAACGGATACGCCGTTGTCGTTGCACAGAAGTAGCAGAATCATCCTTCCACTGCAACACGGTCATTCGTCGCCTGAACGATTGTCACTTTCGGCGTGTTCTTGGTTCTTCCACGCGGGTGCGATTTCTTCGGCAGAACACACCGAACAACCCGGGCCGTGTGGATAGGAACGTGCATACGTACCTCCTCGGGTGTATCTTTACGTTGCGCTCTCGATTTGAGTTCCGCCGGTTCGCAGTGAGTCAGTGTCAAAATGATTTATCGTCGTCCTGAAAGACGACTCGGCAGACGACTCGGCTACTTTTTATTATGCCCCGTAGAGCTTCTCGGGAACGAGAATGTTCTTTCGGGGGGGAAAAAAACGGGACAGTCGGGTTCGTTACCAGGAGAAATGTGAGCCGGGTTGACTGATCGGTAAAAATTGACTTGTCAAACACATCAGAATGGGTAATGAAAACGTTATTAAGGAACATGGATATGATATAATGTGGTGCCCGGTGCATCTAACGAAGATGGACGCCCGCAAATTGCATCTATCTTATGGCTGGTGTCGTGAAGGAACACCAGAAAATGCCGCTGTTCTGGAGCGTAGGGGCTGGAGAAGATTCCAGAAGACATTTACACCGTGTTATACTTGTGTTATAATAGAATATTCCCTGGAAGCTTAGCAAAATTTAAATCTGCCCTTGTATTTATTTATTTATTTATTTATTTATTTAATCGGAAGGGACGGCCTGGCCGTATTGCTTACTATCTAACTTATAACTAACAATTATATCAGGTTCCTAAATAATATAATTCCATGTTTACTAATTAATGCTTTATAATAGATACGGTATTGCAGTAGGTACACTGAATTGCATTGACTGCATTGACTGGAGCTTGAGTAGAACCTTTTGATCAGGTGGACTCGGAAAGTCGTTACTTTGACGTCGTAGGTACGTGAGTGGTTTGAGACATCTCCTCTATACTTATTCGTAGAGGTAGGCAAATACCACAGTGCAGATTTAATTCCGACTGTGGGCTTCTGTCTAAATAGCTGCCCTTGTAGTTCACATAACAAGACATTAAAAAAAGTAGAAAAGAAATC
Source organism: Anopheles dirus (assembly GCA_000349145.1). NCBI lineage: Eukaryota > Metazoa > Arthropoda > Insecta > Diptera > Culicidae > Anopheles > Anopheles dirus. Next base: position 647,195 of record KB673035.1, read on the forward strand.
GAAATGAGTACGTAAATTATGAACGCAATATGAAGTTGAAAAGAAAGTAAATAAACATAACAAACAATAAAATCTGCCTTTATCCTGATTGAAATAACAAAATGGATGAGTATCTCGTAAAACTAGGAGAAGGAAAAAAACAAAAATAGATTGGAATAAACGATCGAAAAATCACTAAGGAAACCCTGTATAATTGCTCCGTTCTACTATAAATCAATCCGTTGATAGATTCTCGCCAGAATGTACGTTTTTTCCCCTTCACAGTGGCATACGTCTGTTTGATAATATTGTTACTAAACGCATGCCACCGTAAATGTTCATCCCACCACAAATTCCAAACCCCTAATCGGTGATCGTTTATGAAAGTGTTCATTCCTTTTTTGTTCACTCCAGTGTGAAGTGAAAGGCTGACCAACCAGGGCAAGCTAGTGGGGAGAGGGAGAACCGCATAAAAATGCACCCGGCCAGTTGGAAATATGGAACCGTAACAGATTGAACCACAGACACCGATCAAAGAATCGGGTTGCCGTTTTACCCACCCCACCCACTCACACCCAGAGTTCGACCCAGAGTCGAACAAAAACACCAACTGCACATTTAACACAAACCGGTTCGTTGGCATGCACACCATACAAAAAAAACCACCACCATCATGGAGCCCTCTTTGCAAGGCCAAACAAATAACCTCACCCTGATTTGCGGCACGGAGTCAACTCGAGGATTGTGTTTTTTGTTTTTGTTTCGCTAGTATCATTTGCACCGACTCCCACCGAACCACTCCGGGGGATCCTTGCCGCTCCTTGCGAGCGTATTAAATCACTCACAGGAACGTATAACTCAATTCCCATCAGCAATCTTTACCGATTTACCGAAAGGAATGCCGTTTTGTTTGGAGCCTGTGTGGCATTCGGTTCGGAAGCGGGAAAAACTTCACGTTCCCGAGTTTTATAACCCACCTCCCACACGAGTTTTGGGGCGGAGGTACAATTTACACTCCGAAAATCGGCTCACGTACGAGCATGATTCAATTCTCGCAAACTCTTCGCGCGCCCCGCTCGGTTTCTCCGGAACGCCGCAAACATTGCTCGGATTCGTTAAAACGCGTATCGATCGGGGTGATTCGCTCGGGAAAACGGAATGAAATCAGATAGCGAGCTTACAGTAACGAACCGGCAGGTTGATACAAATTTCGACACAATTTAAAGAAGAAATTGAAATGGGAAATTTTAAAGTTTTTGATTTTTTTGAAAATTTTTGATTTTTTGAAAAATATAAAATGTCCATTCGCAAACTTTAGCTATCTGTAGGCAGCTGTTTCATCTGGGTGAAATAAGTAATTCATTACGAATTACATTCAAACAAAAAACCCACAAAATTCATCGCGATTGCATCAACAAAAACTCAAAATCGCAAAATTCTCAAGACACGAAAATTAAACAAAATCTTTCGCGAAATTCTCTTATTTTCCTATCTCTTTAAAGTAAGTAAACCCCTGTGTGCGTGAACCTGTTCACCCTCGCAGGCGGTGTCGCGGGTAAAAATAGCTTCCATTGCGAAATTCCTCGAACAAATTCCTACGGGCGCGGCCCTCGCAACACTTATCCCTCGATTACTCCCACGGAAGACGCCAAAACCGGTAGCGAAATTTCGCGTAATTGCATAAGCTACGGATACGCGCGCGCTCCCCCCGGCCTGTGTGCGCTTTTACGAACGTATAAATCATCCTTTTCCTGCGCCGCATTCGACCACGGGCGTCGCATGCATGACCTTAATCATGAAAATTGAATTGAATATTTATGCGGTCGCGTAAAAGTAGACTCGCCGTTGCTGGTTGCGTGCCCGGAACCTGTTTGGCTTCGGGGTGGTGGGCGCGGGGGTGGTGAGAGTTTTACGGTGATACCACCCCACCCCACCCACTGGACCAGCCCTTAAAGCTAAGCCAAGCAGATTGGCGGGCAAACAAATCCGCTACTTGCCGCCGGTTTTAAGCCGTTTGTTTACACTGAGGCAACCCGGTGCCTCCCAATGTCTGGCGCCCGGTGGAGCGCGTTGGAGCGAGTGGGAGTGGGTTCATGCTTCGATAGCAACAATTGGCTTTGATGATGAATGAGCTGAGCGTCGGCAAGAGCTGAGTGTGGGGGCGAGCCCAGCCAACGGCAGCCGAAGAAGCAAGCGGTGGTGTGAACTTGAACGTGAAAATAAAACCGTTTACGGAAGTTACGAGAGCATTGAAAGTGTACCGTGCGTGAGCAAAAATCAACACCCAGCCCGGGTGGCGTGGGTTGCTCTCCCCCCCCCCTCGTTCGGAGAAGGAAGAGCGTTGAGCTTGGGCAAATACACATGTTTAAATTTGCGTAATTGCCGGAGCGCAACTGCGTTTCCCCTAGAATCCACTGGCCCAGTTTCGGTGCGGTGACGCGAGGGTGTTGGAGAGTCTACTGCCTCATCATGAGCTGCATTCGCCTCCCACCCCTCCCATCCGGGGGGGCGCAGCTTGATTGTGTGGCGTTAACATGCCGCAGGACAAGACAAATGCGGTGCCCGGCTCTTTGAAGTGCTGCAATGGCCCCGGATGGTGCAGCAGACAGCATCAATCGATTCTGCCTGTGTGATCGCTTAATTTGAGCCGTAAATGCTATTAACGCGCGGTGAACCGTGTCGCGTGTCGGTGTAAAGATGTGGATGGAAATTGGATTTCGCCACACACTGCTGGAGATAAACAAAGAAGGGCCGAAAGTTGAACGCTATTAAGCCCGGTATTCATAATTATTAATGCACAAGAGGGGCCTGTGCGCTGTATTTGACCGAAAAAAGGACCCTTTAGAATGGATTCGACCATAACAGGAGCTATCAAAGCCGAGCTTACCCACACAGATTAGAGGAAATTTCCGAACGGCATAAGCTTAAGCTTTCCAGCGGAAGTAATATTAGTGCAAAGATATTTCAAGCTGAGAGGCATATTTTTGCATTGTCAGGATTGAAGTTCTTACGGTTCTCTTCCAGTTTTGGAATGAATATTCATGAAGAGAGAATTTTCAATCTGGAAATGAATTTTAAAGTATTTTTTTTTTCGCCATAGAAGCAAAGAAGACTCAGTTCCTAGTCAACATTCTTGATCAAAGTATGGCCATTAGCATTTTACTACTAATTTGTATATTGTTTTAACTTTTGATTATCCATATCGTTTATGTAATGTTTATGTATCAAATGTTGCTTTATTTTGACATTGAAGATGGTGGAAACAGTCAGACACTTTGACATGAAATACTCTTTGTTTTGACTAAACGAGCCTGTTTTCGTTCGATTGCGATTGATACCCTTCAGAATCACTTCTCCACCATGACATCATTTACGTGCGCATTACGTGTTTTTCGCTTCGCCCATTCCATCGCGGCCAGCGTTTGAAACAGTGCCAACGAGATTGTTTACTTTCGATTCGCATCCCACCGCCCCGTCACGGGGAAGTGGCGCAAAATGACGCTTTTTCCAATCTATTTCATCTCCGACGGCTCCCCTGTCTGCCACTGCACAGCCGACGAGCTCGGTTTAACGCTCGAGAACGTCCCAACACCACCGGCAACAAACCAGCCAGCGGCCGAACGAACACGAGCCGCACTCGCGGAGGCGGCGGTGGAGAAAAATTGGACAAACCGTAATCAATCTTCGGACTCAGGGTAGGGAAAACGCCCTAAAGAGGGCAACAAAGTGTGCAGAGCAAGAAACTTGATGTTCTTCCCTTTGCTCGGCTGCAGTGCATTATGGTCAGTGCTGCGGTGGTTCCCAGCGGCTGGGAACGTTGCGGCGTTGCATTGTGCTTCTCTCGGACCCGCCTTGATCACTGCCTCCCTACAACGTCCGGTGTCGTCAGTATCGAAATCAACCATCAAATGGCATCTAGCCGCCCGCATCTCCGCAGACTCTAAATTTTAACGAATTTCTCCAGTGTCTGAAGGGCAAGAGAACAAACAAAAAAACGACCACAACCACTGGATGACCGGGCAAGATTTCTTGTCTATCTCAACGTCAGTGGCAAAGGCGAACGAAAGACGAACCCGGGGCCGTCAGCTAGCTGCTCCAATTTTTCGCTTCCTGGGATGTTCTGTCTCCTCGCCGCGAAGCGTACCATTCGCAATTCGTCTTTATTTATCACCTCGAAGCTTCATATCGCAACGGAACGGTGAGATAAAGTGCATCACTCGTTAGTGAACGTTTTCCACACACACAAAAAAAACATAAAGCCCAGTTCTCGGGCGGCACCCACAAACGTAGATATGATATTCATAAACATTTTTCATCCCATTACTTACGCCCGCGAATCGCAGCCACCTCCGTGCGGCGTAAACATCAATTTTTCATCATTCATCGATGCGCTCTCGTTCGTTATGGCTTCTTCGATTCATTAAAAATGCGGGTTCTACTTCCAACTACAAATTCTCCGAATCGCCCCTTTTTTTCTTATTTTGCCCCATTTGCCATCCAAACGGCGGAAGGAAGCGTCGAATCAGTGGCATGACTTGCACCCGGGAGCTCATGGCGACTGTTGGCTCAAAAACTAAAACTCCAAAGTTCCGGCAGGGGGGCAGAAATAGTGGACAAGGAGGGAAGAAAATGGGCAGACACTCCCCCCGCTTCCGGCGCTGTCAGCCGGTTAGTCCAGGCACTAAGAAGGGCAGTTAGCCGGTCATTTTCGAGCATCAAACCCATTAGTGTAAGTGCTTTGTAAACTTGTCAATGGGATTGATGAGGAAGCACGCCGGTCCATTTGCTTGATCGTGTTCCCGGGCTCCGGGAAGTGCATCCTCAAGGAGCGTTAAGGGTCGAGCAGGAATTGATTGGGATTATGAGTGTTGCGAGGAACAATAAAACAGAAAATTTGTCAATAAGATAAAAGGAGTAATTGAAGCATTGTTTAAGCTTTAAAAATGCATATTTAGGAATCAAATATCAAGAACTTCCTACGGATATCATTAAGTCAGGGAAAGTCAGCATTGGAAGACCATTTCAAGAAACTTTGCATGACGAAATTAAGAAATTGTCCTCTAAAGATAATACGTCACGTATAGCATATTGCATTTAATAAAGAAATTATCCTTCAAACACTATATTAAGACATAAACAATGAGCGGTGAGGTTCACTCATGAAATAGACACACCATATCTCGACGATGCCACTCTTTCCGTCCAAACTTTCCTCCACACCGTAGCCGGCAGCAAATCTCTCCTATTTTTTGCAATCGAAAGTACTCGTCCGATCGGAATCACCCATCGTAAAGTCGTCTTCACATCACAGCTAACCTAGAAACATCGCAGAAACTAAGCCCGGTCCGGGGCGAGGAAAAAATCTCGCGTTTTGACACCGATCGATCATGCGCGGCAGTGTTGCGGCAACACGCTGGCGAGCAGCAAAACACTGCAGGCATGCGCCGGAACATACCGTTTCATTTCACCAGCCCCTGTGCACATTTCCCGTCTGCGCTTTGCTAACGAATTTTGATGTTCCGCCTCCAATTACAGATTGCGCTGAAGCCGTGCCGTGCGGTCCGCGAAAGGGAAATCTCGCGAGGAGCGCGCGCAGGAACTAGTGCGCGAAAAGCGCCCGACAGCCGACGACGACTCGATCGTTCGATCGCTCGCTCGGGGAGGAGTTCGGCGCTCGGATTCGCTGGGCGCTGGGCGCTGGGAGCCCGCGCGCTAATCCGTTACCGAGCCTGCAGCAGGACAGAGCGCCGTGCCTGCCACAACCGGAGACTTCGCAGCGAGTCAGCGGTGACAGCGACCGGAAGAGGTCACACCGGATGCCGGTCCGTTGCCGGCTGGAGCTGAAGCAGCGGCAAGACACTACCAGCCCCGAGCATCCCAAAACCCGCGTCTATGCCTTGGTAGAGGCTACGCGATCCGTTTAAGTTTTGTGTTTAGTGTCGTTTTGTTGGTTGGTTTCGTTTGGGAGTTACGCAGTTGTTCAGTTCACACACACCATGCTACCGCGAGGAGGTGCCAGTGGGTGGTGGGTGTCGTGGGTGGCGAGGGCACTGCTGCTGATGGTGCTGACCGCCCGGACTACCCCAGTGGCGGCCCAGTGTCCCTGGCAGCGGGAAGTACCCGATCTGCAAAACTCGTGCTTATGTGCCTACAACCTCGGACAGGAGCTGTCCGTACAATGTGATCAAGTGAGTTTAGTGCGGTAGTCAACGCCTTTAGAAGCCCTGTTTGGATGGACGAATAACCTATTCTTGCTTGCCTCCTCCTTCCTGCTAGGTGGATTTTCCTGTGTTAGTCGAAGCCTTAGACAAGTACGCGCGAGCGACGCCACTGGACCTGCTGTACGTGAACAACTCCACGGTCGAGCAGCTCGACGGTGGGCTGTTCGTGAACCTAAAGCTCCACAACGTACAGCTGAGCAGCTGCAAGATGCGTCGCATCGACGAGAATGCCTTTCAGGGACAGGAGGCGGTGCTGAAGAACCTTAACCTCCAGGACAATCTGCTGGAGGAGGTGCCCATTCGGGCGCTCAAACCCCTCACCATCCTGAACCTGCTCGATCTCTCCAAGAACCGGCTGCAGAGCGTACCGAACGACGCGTTCGCCGGGCTCCGCAAACTCTCCACCCTGAAGCTGTCCGACAACAACGTCACACTGGCGCCGTTCGCGTTCCGCGGGCTGGAGGCGAGCCTCAAAAATCTTAACCTCAAGGGTACGAAGCAGAAGCGCGTGCCGGACGCAGTGCGCGGTCTCCGCACGCTTGCCTTTCTGGATCTTTCGCAGAATGGCATCCGGGAGTTGCCGGGCGGTGCCGGGGTGAAGTCGTTCGACGGACTGGACGCCCTGACCGCACTCAATCTGGAGCGCAATCTGATCCAGAGCCTCGGCGAGACGGCATTCTCGGGCGTCCGGAAGACGCTCAGTTCCCTTAGCCTGCTGAACAACCTGCTGGCGGAGTTCCCTGTGGGGGCGATCCATTCGCTGCGCGAGTTGCGCGTGCTGGACATCGGTTTCAATCTGCTCACCGCACTGCCAGAGACGGCGTTCCGTGGTAATCCGGCTGTGACGCTGCTCGCGCTCGACGGCAACCCACTGCCGACCGTGCCGGAGAAAGCGCTGGCGCATCTGAATCGCACGTTGCGTGGCTTGTCGCTTGGCGGACGCTTCCTGCACTGCGACTGCAAGCTTCGCTGGGTGGCGGAGTGGATCCGAAACGGAGATTTGCAGGTAGGTCCCTTCGTTGGAGATGTTGTGCTGGGTCGTTGTACTACAATTGTTGCTATGTGTGCCCCCATTCAGGTAACATCGCGTGAACGGAATCCTCAGTTTTGTGGATCACCGAACCGCTTTCGGGATCGTGGCTTCTACTCGATCCAGCCGGAAGAACTGAACTGCCCCGAGTCAGAGGTGGCCCTGGAAGGCCCGGTAGGTCTCGTTGAGTCGCTGCTCCCGAAAACGACCACCCTGCGTACCACAACCGGTTCCTCGCCGTCGACCCCAACAACGCTCCTAACGCAACCGACAACGGCCGGAGGTGCTACGACAAACGCTACGACCACGATCACCGCCACGGCACCACCTACGACCACCCAACAGCAGGGATCTTCCACGTCCACGGCCGGGGACACTCAGTCTTCCAACAGCACCACGGCGCAGACGAGCACCACCCTGACCACTACAACGGCCGCGACAACGAAGCAATCGACCACGGTGGCCACATCGGCCGCCGCGGCAACGACAACCACAACATCGAAGACACCGGCAACGAAGAACTGGCGAGCGAACGGCGCCAGCAACAACTCGCCACCGCACAAGCAGCGGCCACCGCTCGTGCTCGGTTTCCCCCCGCAGCGCGGCACCCAGGTCGACGACTCCAAGGAGGTGCAGGTGAAGAACGCATTCAGGTAAGAGCATCTCCCGATCGCCCGAGCCGCTCCAAAGCACCACTAACCACTCCGGACCGTCCCCGTTCAAGCAGCTCGCGCCAGGACAACTCGGTCATCATCCAGTGGGACTCGGACACGGCCAACATCCTCGGCTTCCGTGTGGTCTATCGCCTGTTCGGCGATAAGAGCTTCAAGCAGGGGCCGCCGCTCGAGGCGAGCGAGCGCGAGTTCAAGATCAAGAACGTCCCGTCGGCCGAGTGCATCATCGTGTGCGTCGTGTCGCTCGAGGAGATCAACGTGACGCCCGATACCGTGCCTTACACGCAGTGCCGGGAGGTGCGCACCGTCGCCTCGCCCGCGTCCAACATGGACAAGATCACGATCGCGGCCAGTGCGGCCATCTGCGGCACGATCATCGTCGCGGTGATCGTGTTTATCGCCGCCAGCAGGTAGGGAAGGGCCGGGCCAGACACCCGGGCCACAAGCACACACACATAGGGACTTTAAAATCTATTAGCAACACAAGGTTTTCGATCGTGAAGAGAGAGAACTTCAACTTCTATAGAAAAGTTTGCAATAGCTCTAGTTGCTGATAGATTCTAAAGACTAGAAATTCTTCCAAAAACCCAGAACTCCTCCATCCATCTGCAATCTCCAACCCAGAACTCCCCACACGCTCATGCACTTATTACTCATGCACTTCCATCGTGTTCTGTTGCATCTTGCACGGATGTTTTTTTTCGTTTTTTTTTCTCTTTCTTTTTCCAATCCGCACCTCAAACTCACACCTCACCTAAAACAAATCCGCACCCCCCGCACCACCATTTGCACGCACGCACGCCGCCCCCATCGACCGTTTTGTCTACAACGCAGGATTCTTTTCAGAAGACGCTCGAAGAAGCTGCAGTCGCTGTCGCAGCAGAAGAGCGCACTGCCGATCGCCGGCCTGCCCGTCAACTGCTGCGGACCGACGCCGAGCCCGAACGGACCGCTCGGTTCGCTAGCCACGCTGTCCGCGTTCAACTCGCACAAGGTAAAGAAAAGCATATTTGGCAACCGTAACAAACTAACGATCACCAAGCTGTGAGGGCGCGCGAATGCAGCAGTAGCGATAGTAGTAGTAGTAGTGGTAGTAGTAGCAGTAGTTGTTCTAGCCGTAGCTAACGAAGTAGTAACCCCTAGCGTAAGCGTATTTGGTTTCGTTGAGAGAAGGGATACTGTACTCGCCATAATACCCTGAACTAGTAACTCCCGAAATGGGGAGGAAGAACCCGATCCCACCGAGAACGCGACCAAAGAGAAGGATCTCATCAAGCGGAGCGTAGCAAGAGCGTCACGCATTAGTCAAACAATTCCAGCACACAGTCCTTTCTCCTCGCACACAGAATGGGGAAGCGGTGTTGGATTTCGAGCCAAGCTACAGTCGGGATGAGAAAAACAAACCCATATCGGATCGGTTCGAAGTGGAAAAATAAAACAAAAGAACAAAATAAAACCTAAACCCTTTTTACAATCAATAGAACACTTTTCCTTCCGATTAGTTCCAGCAGTGGCGAAGTGCGCCTGCGGAAGCGTTTACCTCACCGGTTAAGGTCCATTTAGCGATCGAGAGAACAGTGGATGAGGAATTTTGTGTTTCCTTTATATAGTACGAGCTGTGTATCTGAAGCCGATTTAGAGATCTTAACACATTAATACATTAATACATTTGTTCTTCATTCTCATTATTTTATAAGTTTATTTGGCCATAGAAGTTTGGTAAATATCAAGAATGGGTTTCAAAATTACACATTTTAATAAAATTTCCGGTAAAAACGAATCATGATTCCTTATCTTTTGGTGTATACCACTCTTTTTTAAATGAATATTTTGTAAAGAATAACAGAAAATTTCTATTTTTATCTTGATTTTCACTCGATTGAAACATAAATCTCAAAAAAGGAGCAAATTCTGCTAATAACTTGGTATGAAAATAATTAAATTCAACACATTGCCTCATCAGGATCCACTCAAAAGTCAATTGCATTCGTTGTAAGTGAATCATGAACGGCAACAAATGAAAAACATTAAATTGTCACAAATTTGCATTAAAATTAAAATTAAATGAATTGAATTGCTCCTCTTATGTTAAAATACATTCAATACTTCCATTTAAATAATATTCAAAATGAAAGCTTATAATACACAGTCATTTTTTCTCGATCCCTAAATGGACCTTCACTGCGACTGACATGACGTGAGGCATCAAAGTTTTGGTTTAAAATAGAAACATATTCTGGAGATGCAAAAAATCGAACGATAAATTCCGAATTTCAACGTTCTCGAATGCATTGCCACATTCTGCACGTTCCACTGTCCTGCATGGCCTACTAATCATGCATCACAAAAACACATCACCATCTGCATTGAGCTTTGTTTGTGTTTTTTAACCTTTTTCGTATAACAAACGGGCCCGAAAATTAATTTTACACCGCACTGAAAGGAGTTCCGCGATGGTTTTTCTCTCTATCAGAGTTGTGTTGAAGCACACAAAAATGCACGATCTGTTTCGGCGTTCGCGCCGAATTTGCATGCCGAATGACGGAGTGAAACCGCCCGTAAGTGAGCATTCCAGATGAGCGAAAAAAGGGGAGTAATTTTCCACACGGAAAACTTTCAAACCTCCCCGGAGCCCGGCCTGCACGTGGGACTTTTCATTCCCGCTCGCCTTTACGGCCGATGCTAACGGCGAGTGTCCGAAAGTGTGGTCTGCGGCCGCTGGACAGTTCCGGTTGCGCCAGTTTGGGCTGCAATTTTAATTTCCCTGTCGAAAAGTCAAAGTACCCAACCGAAGGAAGCTCGCTCGCTCGCATCGGAGCGCGCCTAAAGTTGGCAGGCGATGCGAAATGAAATTAGGGCCAGTTGAAGGTGAAGTTTGAACGACAGAGAGAGGGAAAGAGAGAGAAAAAATCCTCCTTTCAACCCGCAACCAGAACCGGAAGTCAGAGTTCAGTAACAAGCAAACCGGTGTGCATTTCAAACGGCAAATGAATACAAACGGCGCACACACCGGCGGCGCACGTCCCTGCGCCCGTGTGTAAGTTTAAAACGATAATAAATGTGATTAAAACTGACACATACACACCCGGCCGGGAGGAGGTTCGAACCCACGGCGGGTTAAGTCGGGACACAAAGTACGACTAACTTTCGTTCCAGGAGGCAACTCCGGGGTCGGCCGATATTACACAGTATGTGTGTGTACAAAGCGGGAACGTGACTCCGGGAACACCCTCTCGGACGCCTCCGATCACGTTTATGAACAAACTTTCCGGACACTCCCCTCCGCGGAGGTCCGGGCTGCAGCAAAAGTGCAGTTGTGCATTACGCTCGAATGAGGTAATGAAATTTTAAAATCTCCTTCCTTGCTGAGGCCGCTGAGCAACCTCAGACGACTTGGGGGAAGAAAAAAAAAAGCGAACTCATTTGTGCAACAACATCAATCAAACAACTCCTTCGGCTTTACGACTCCATTATTTGAGTTTCCTGTGTGGTCCCGCCCCTAAACAAACCCCCGAAACTCACGCGGCAACTGTCGTGGGTGACAATTAAAGGATTACACCACCACTGCCAAAGCCACCGCCAGCAGCTGTAGCAATGGAAAATCCGATTTGAAACGAAACGGAAAGGAGCAACTTTGTGCTATAATGAGCTGGAATGTGTGTTTTAAAAGCACCAGCAGAGCCAGAGTGGGCCATTACGACCCAAGTGAGGTTTGAGTTTAAAGTGTGAGAAGTTGGAAAGAGATCCAGATTATAGTTTGATGTAAAATTATTATAATTGTGGATAGTTTCTTTAATATTTTGATAGGATTCTAGAAGTTTTAGAGTCGTTTGAGGTGGGTTATTTTGACCCAATTTGAAGATTTTTTGGCTGACAAGCTCAGAACCTTCTAAAAGAGGAACAAAAAGAAAAGTGAGGACAACGTAGGGAAAACATCTTTTAGAACTCAACGTAGAAATGTATAACCATCCAGATATAACGCATAACATAATGATATTGGTAAACATTTTTAATGGAAATTTGTTAAAAACGGCAATATAATGTTGTTTTCCTAGCACTTTTTCTTTTATAGAAGATTTTTTCCATAGTAAATCTTGAAAAATTATGAAAATTCATCCCAAATGTCATGCAAAAACGTGCAAAAAATTTCCAAAAAAATCGCCCAATAGGGTCAAAATGACCCAAAAGAGTAAACAAAATCCCATGTGAGTGTCTAACAAAATATGGACGCCCCCACCGTTTACATTATCGAAACTTTCCCGAAACCGATAGTGGCGAGCTTTATTGGGCGCTATAAAAATCCGCCCCCACCTTTTGACAGGCAAATTTTCCAAGAAACCCAGCAACAACGAAAAAAATCGGATGTTATCATCAAACAACGGCCACGGCCACGTTCCACTTTCGCGCACACACTTATCGCGTGACGTGAACCGCATACGTACGTACCGGCGGTTGCTGAAATGAAAGCAATTTTCCTCATCCCCACCAGGGGGCCACGGGGCGGTACTTTACACTCTAATTGTTATTCTAATTCCACCCTCGTCGGCAACCGTTTGCATCGCCAGATTGCATCGATTTCGCCCCCTAAGGAATTCCCCTACCCTAAGGGAAAAATGTGCATGTGCATGTGCGCAAAGTAAGGGCATCCGGCCCAACCGGGCGGCTATAACTCTCGTTACCTTATCATGTTTATCGCATTTAATAATCCGGAAAAACTGGGCCACACGACACCTTCTCGTCGCTTCTCTCCCATTTGGATGCTCATTTTCGTTTCCTTTTTTCTTTATTTTCCCTCCCCACTGTTTATGTGTCTGTGGTTTCTCGGTGTGACCGTTCTGTGGGTGTGTGTGTGTGTGCAGTAGGAGATGGTAGCCGTGCCCGTGTCGGAAGAAGATGCAACCGAGGGATGCAACTGCCCGTTGGTGGTGATGAAGAGATGAATGGCTCCCGTCCCGTTTCGAGCGTTGGAGCGGGTGGCTTGAGGCCAGTTGCACCGGGATGGACAATAAACGCTGATTACAATTGGCAGCTCGTTCGCGCGTCACGAAACGAACCGTGACGGCAGGTTGCGGCCCTGGCTGGTGTTGGTGGTTAATAGCAATAATGATTTCCATGGTGTTGGCGATAAAAGGATCGTAATGTTGGGCGTAACGGAAAGGATTGTAATGATACGGCTGCCGACAACGACATCGGTGGTGATGATGATGATGGCGACGATAACAACCCTCATGGTGGTGGTGTTACATAAAAAAGCTCCTCCTCTCTCTCTCTCTCTCTCTCGCTCACGTTGATAACCGTATCTTTCCCATCCGTATCGCATCGCCCGCCTTGCAGCAGGACTGGGACCAGGTGTCCGCGTACAGTGGACGCTCGATACCGCGACCCCGCATCTACCCGATGGAGAACCAAGCTATCCCGGACGATCTGCGCAGCCACGTGTCCCACTTCTCGGCCGTCGGCGGCGGCGGTGGGGGCCCCGGCATGCCGAAGGTCGGCAAGGCACGCTCGATCGCCGACGGGCAGTCGCACCACAGCTTCTCGAACCACTCGCAGCGCGGCTACCTCGGGTCGGCCTTCCCGAGCAATCTGGTCAACTCGCGACCGGGTAAGATTTGCCATCCCTGTACGTTCTAACGCGTGCGAATTTGCTACTAAAATCCTTCCTTTGTAACCCCTACCACAGAGCTGAGACAGTCGCGACAGTCGCTGGCAGCCGCATCGGAGCGCATGTCGCGGGCCTCGTACGCCGGCTCGATCGTGCACGGACCGGCCCACAGTATCGCGTCCAGCACGCGACGCACCCGGCCGCGGTCCCGGTCGCGCGATCAGCTGAGCGGTGCGCACATCCACACGCACCAGCACCGTCCCGGTAGTCGGTAAGTTTGGCAGCAATTGATGAAGAATTTGGGGGGTTTATGGTGAGCTGTGGTGCAAAATTTGTGTTATACATCGTACATTGATGGAATTTTCAGCCGAATCACAGTTCAAACACTGTCATTGGCTCACAATAGAATGAAACAACACCTTTTGGAGCATCGCTTCTCGTTTACGACAGTTTTTTTGAACGAAACTTAAGGTGAACATCGTAAAAAGTATCAAATATTGCTCGTCGAAGTCGAAAACTTTGCAAAAAAATACCCCAAAAATCCGCAAGAATATCGCGCAATGTCTAAAAACTAGCTTTAAAGCAAGCACAATATCATCTGAAGTTGCGATTCATCGAAATCCGGTTATCCGCAATCGCAAAGAATTTGCTCCCGTGAATCCAATTGAAGACGATTTCTCATTAATCGTCATCCACTGCGGAAACAATCGGAGGCAGTAATTGACGTTAATTGGCGATTTTTGATTGTGTCATAAGCGTCCAAAGACCAGACGGGGGTCATATGTTTCCGCTCGGGGTCACGTAAATTCGTTGGAAGCGGATAAACCAATTTCTTAACGAAATTTCCTCCGCTTGCTTCGATCGAAGATAGCATCAAAGTGCCGCTCACTCCCAAATTGAAGACTTCCTTGCAATAATTCGCGCCTGCCCTGCCTTCCTCTTCATCTTCTTCTTCCCACAGCTACTCCACCGCCGGTTCGACGCACACGCTCAACAACTACTGCGACACGTCCGACAACTGGACCGACCACGACATGGACATCTACATGGCGCGCAACCCGACGGCCCGCAACGGTGGCATGGTGCCCTTATGAGACCGGCTGCTCGTTTCCTGATACGGCGATCCGGCGCACGATTACGGCGAAGTTTTCTGACAACGACTCCCGCCGCCGCCGCCGCCGCCACTGCCGGACGGTCCGACGGGGATGACGGCGGCAGCGGCGGTGACGACGACGGCCCTGCCGGTCGATCTGTCTAGCGTCGAGGCACCACCCGAGTACAGCGAAATCAACGAACACGAGGCGATCCCACTGGCCACGATCCGCGCCAGCTACGGAGGAGGAGGTGTCGGGCAGCATCAGTTCAAGATGGCCGCCCGACCCAGCACGCCCCCGCTCGAGAGTCTCCTCGTGTCGCCGGGTGGTCCCGGGTACGTCGAGTTGGAAAACTACTGCAATCGGCTGAAGGAGAACCTGCAGTACTGAGGGCGCAAAGGGGCGCGTCTAATGTATCGTTCACCCACTTCCCATGCCTTCCTCCCTGTCCCCACCAGCATCATCATCACCACCACCACCACACTTGTTACTAGCGTTAGGTTCCCAAAGGGTTGAGGGCGTCGTTTAGGGGGTAAGCCGGGGCCAGGTGGTTAGGCAATATTAACTTGTAGCAAAAGAGGCCGGCTCGCGGTAGAAGCAAAACAGAAAAAAAACACGGTGCACGGCAAGGGGATCTAGAATTTAGAACAAAAACAACTATTTAAAAACGCATTAACATCGTAGACATTCCAATGACCAGTTATGAAGATAAGCCTAGCGGGTAAGGTGTAGGGTTTAGGCGCGCTGCTAGTATCGATAAGCTAGTGTAGATGTCGCGAACAACGGTGGGCCTAGTTTTGTTCCTTCTTTCTTAACAAGAGGTGAAGGGTTAAACGAGGGCTCAACACGACTGACCACGAAGTCACGCCACACAACGATCGCCAAGAGAGGATCGATACGCGATCGATAAGATTTCACGCTTGGGATAGACCGAAAAACACACACAACACACTAAAACATATCATCCCACCCCGGATTGGAAGGACGTGTAGTAGGAATTCGTGTTTAAAAGTAGACAAACTCAAGCAAAACACACATACAGCGATAACTGTTCATCCAAAAAACAACATAGCAGGCCAAGCGAACGACAAAACACATCGCATCTGGAAGACGACCAGTCGAACTGTTAAAAGTGCATTATGAAGGCAGCGTCATGCCCTGGCGGATTGCATACCCGCAGGCGCGCACCGTCAGTTTCTTCTTCCGGTTGAAAGCACTATGACCGCTTCGGGTCGGGCCGGGCCGGGCCAGTGTATTACTACGTGTGCAACATTATTCGGAGCAATGCGGGCTTTCAAATAAACACTTTGTACCAGTTCCCCCCTTTCGTCCGTTTCCCGACTTCCGTTCGCCAAAGGGGGTGCCCGCGAGGTGTGCTGATTGACCTTGTAAATAAGCATCTCAAACCATCACCCCCCCATCACGGTTCCTTTCGAACGCGTTCGAACGCTTCTGTTCGGGCGGGTTGGCATGTTTGCAACCCAAAACTTCATATTTGTTGCACCCGCTTTTGTCCCTACGCTTTTTTTGAGAGCGAAGATTCATGACGAACAGGAGCAGGATGTGAACGGAGAAAGCGCTCCGGGCTGTTTGTCTGTTTGCCCTGTTCATCTTTTGCGTACCGGGCGCTTTTATGTTGATCTCTTTTGTTTACACCCTCAAACAGAAACATTTTCTTTTGGCGGAAACGAACCGCTTTCTTTTCCGCTCGGTAACCGAACCAAAAACGCCTAAAACAAACACAACATTACGATGTCATAGTGCTGTGTTGCTGTAGTACTCCTTACAATCGTTTATTCCATTGCCTTCCCTCTCGATTGAAATAACCCAACGCATGGGGCGCGCTGTTGGTGGCGGAAGTGCCGAAAGCTGGAAGCATTCCGGAATTCGTATCGAATATTGATCGACCGTTCGCACGGAATGTCCTTCCTTCGACGCACAACCATCGTTGGGATATTTTAATCATCACTCTAGCTTATTACGTACATTCGTCTTACGTCCCTATAACTCATTCGACGCGCAGTTGTCCCAGTTGTTAAGTTTAACCCAGCGAAACTCGTTCGCCAGATGAACGCAATCAACCTAAGTTTAACATGCGATAGTTAACAAAGCGTACATTAGCAAAAGGTTAAACAGAGCTCTTACTCATTTACATAGAGAGAGAGAGAGAGTGCGTACATCGATAATAATAGTGTGTTTTGTAAGATAGATATTCCGCTCGTACAACGACGCGACCAAGATTGTTTCGTTTGTCTGTGTTTTTGTCCCGAGTCCGCGAAGGCGTGGAAGGCATATTCACCGCTTTTATAATGTGTAATGTCGGAGCAAATAAGCGTAACACCAGCAACATCAAATCAAAGGTCTAAAGAACGAAAAAAAACATAAAACAATTGGGAAAAGGTTAAGAAAAATTGGGAAAATCGGAATGGGGGGTAGCAACCACTAGAACTAGAACTGTAAGCAACTGTACATAAGAGAATTGAAAAACAATGCAAACTTTGTAAGGATTCGAAAGGCGATACGAACGAAAACGAACCAGTTAACCGAAACGTGTCAATATTCTGTGAGGGTGTGTGTGTGTGTGTGCTATTGTTTTTTGAGTTTGTGTTCGTCATCATCGTCGTCCTGTCGTCCGTCTAGATGAAGCGCCTATTTGTGTGACGTTGGTAGGTTGGTTAACAGCAAATTAGCACCAAAATAAACCCATTTCAAATAATTCGGCAAAAGGTTTCAAAACGAGCGGCACAACACAACACGCATACACACGCACACAAAGCAACAAATCGAAGCATGTATTCATCATTACATAAAGCGCAAGCGAAAGTTCGTACACCAAATACGCTGTTAGGCACGGAAGCGGAGTGCAAGTAGGTTTATAAAGCACAAGCAAAAGCAGCACGCATATTAAGGTATGAATGCGAAACGCGAAGAGATGGCACTGGGAGATCGGTAGCTCTATTTTTGTACGTAAACCGAGGGGCGAGAAAACCACTGGAAAAAATACTCATGCATGCAGCAGCGAGATGTTGCTCCTGGAGGCGCACACGCCGTACCAGATGAGAACACGCGCGCAAGCGCAAACGCAAACGCAAACCGTAGCCTTATTTCATTCAATTCGCAATCCGTAGTTAGTCCGTTAGTGGTAGTAACACGTATGGGAGAGAAGGAGCGGCGCATAAGATGCCTCTGCATTTGGCGCAGGCACCGGAGGTCAATTGAATTGTGTTTTCTCTTCTTCCTAAAAAAAACAAGAAAAAGTAAGACGCTTCTCAACTCAAGACGAGGACGCCTATAAGTGCGAGAAGCATATAAGTAGCGACGGATAAGTGTAGCTTATAAACACCTTAAACAAACGAAAAAAAACTCTAGTTTGAGTCGATTATTTCTACCCATTTCGCCCGTTGGAAACTGATGTCGGGTTTTCTTCACGCTCCCCGAAACGAAAACTTGACATCAACAGGAAAACGGGCAAATTGAACACAGTTGAAAGTTAACATAACGAAGCGAACGGACCGTTGGTGGTGGTGGTCGGAGCCACACGGTCCGATCACGGCATCATAGTGGTAAGGTAGGGCGCGGGCGGCGACGGCGGGCGGCGGACCGATCGATTTAATTGTTTAAACTAATGACGGAAGAAGGCGGCGTGAAACCAAGTGCAATGAAAGTGGGTCGGAGTACGGAACTGTAAACCCGGCAAACGTTAATTCCAGTAATATTTATAACAACAACAACCACAACAACACTATACACTGCTAGAAACATTATTATGAATATTAAAAGAAATGCGCGCGTTAACGCTACGAATCCCCTTCTCTCCCACCCCCCACGGTTCCAAAATAACTCCGCTCCCCCAAAGCCCCCGCCAACCTGGCAGATACTTCCCAGCTGCGAACGCAAACACGCATTAAACACAAGCTGTATATAACAATAATCGAATCAAAAATAAAGCCGAACATAATTTAAACGAATGAAGGAGAGCGAATGTGTGTTTTTGTTTTCACCTACCCCGGTATCGGAATGCAGCGTTCCACGCGGTACCGCATTTCCTGGGCGAATTCCGCCCACAGCTGTGCGACGGTCCGCTTGCCACCGAAGCAGGCGTTGCAGAGGGCGAGCAGGGCCGCCAGCCGGTGCACCAGCGAGTCCGCGTTGGCCGATTTGATGCGCAGCGGATCGAATTCGCCCGGTGCGGTGACGGAGGGCGCGTACGGCCAGCGCGGCTCTTTCTGCGCGTCCGGAAATAGGTAGTACAGCATGTCCTTCAGCTGGTCGTCGCTCAGGGGTCCTTCGAGCTTGGGTGGCGCCGTTTTCGGCGCTCCGATGCGGGCCGGCAGCACGGAGGACAGGCGCGGAATTTTCGATTCCGTGAGCAAATCGAGCGGATTGGCACCCTCGATCGGTGGGGGGTTTGCACCGAAGGCGAGCTCGCTGAAGTACTCGGTGAGGGCGCGCCGTGAGTCGCTGATTTGCAGGTACTCCTGGAGACAGTCGGCCAGGTAGCAGACGGGCGTGTCCTCGAACTGTGCCCGAAGGCTCCACAGCGGCGCCGTGAGCGGATCGAAGTCGGAGTACGTCTGCGAGTCGACCACGACGTTGTCCGCCACCTGGGGCCAGGTGCAGTGGACGATCAGCTCGGCGACCGGGTCCACCGACACACCGAACGGCAGGGAAACGCGATCCGACGATCCGCTGTCCGGTGCGAAGGGGACGCTCTTGTCGCTCACGAAGCCACCGGTGAGGAAGCGTGTCAGGGCGTACGTGAAGCGCACGGAAACCGCCACCGGATCGACGTACGCGACGCCAATCTTGCCCTTGAACACCTCCAGCAACCCGGACAGATACTTGCACGTCGGGGGCGTCAGGTGCAGGTGCACAATGTCGAACGACATACGCACCGGGCCCGATTCGCACACGCCCAGGTACACGTGCTGCACCTTGTCCATCGCCTGCACGAACACCGGCACGTCGCAGCTGCTCTCCGACACCGCAATGTGCACCGAGCTCATCAGGATGCGTATTTGGCTTTCGTTCGCGATCGATTTCTTCGCCGGCGTGACGATCACGAACTCCCGCAGTCCGTACCACTGCGCGAGCGGGTGCAGCTTCAGCTCGTCGGTGTCCTCTCCCACCGACGCCCGCTGTGCCCCGTACGCCGCACAGTAATCGTTCTCGAGCGCCATCAGATCCACGAACGTTTGACAACTCGACGCGGGCACTTGTTCGGTCGGATCCGCGTCCGGCTGTTCCAGCAGCACCGCCCGATAGTGCACCACGTGCAGCTCGACGTCTGCGAACTTGATCGTTTCACGGGCCACCGTCCAGCGACAGCTGGCCAGCTCATGATGGGCAAGCTTCCGGAAAGCGCTCTGCCCGAACGACAGCTTCCACTCGTGGAAAATCTCCTCCAGGCGGGCATTGAACAGCTCCCAGTCGGAGGCGGTGGTAAAGTCCTGCTGAAAGAACTCACTATCGTCGACCTCCTCGTTTAGCATGGTTCTTGCGGGTGCGCGCGGAAGGCGAGGAAAGTTTTTGGGGGGGTTTCACCAGGAAACTGCACACGCAAAACGCGGAAAAACACGATCACTTTCACTCTCTTGGCACACAAGCACTCACTCGCAAGTCACGGGAAAACAACGTACGTAGGTTGTCCGATGCGTAAAAAACGTAAACAAACAGCCAAGCGTCATCTGTCAAAACGGCAACGTGTGGTGGTGTGCGTGAGATGTTGCGCTGGCTGAAATGTTTGTCCGAAAATCAGCTGTTTCTCGCGCTTAAATGTAAATGCTTTACTCCGCTTTTTAAATCCATGCTGTTATGACTGAAGATATTACACAACACGCCACTTTACGCGCATGGCAAATTGTTTGCAATAAAACGATAAATACTGTACTGTATCACAGACTTAGAAATAGATTGCGCGCACTTTAGCCAGAGAGACACTCCCGCCTCTCTCTCGCCGTGTTGTTAGTGGCTGCCCGCCCGATCGTAACTGATCCTGGGGACGTCGAGCGTCGAACGAAAAAAAACGAGTCAATAAAATAAAATAATTTCAGCATTGCTGTGTTTTATTTTTTGCACACAGAAACCACACACACGCTCACACCTTCTTGCCGTTTATCTTCGCCAGCTTGTTTCTGGCCAGTTTGTCGAAAAACAGCAGCCCAGCGGCCCGTTCGACCGTCTCCGGTGGTACCTGGTACATTGTCAGCGGTGTGCCATTGTCAATCTTCTGGTTGGGCAGTACGTAGGATTCCATTTCCAGCCGGCCGTCCGGTGCCTCCATCACCACCACCTTATAGAAATGCGTCGGAACGGCTACGTTGTTCGATCCGATTACTTGGTACTTCACGTACAGCTTGCCGTCGTCCTCTCGGTGCGGTAGATAGAGCGGACCTGTGCAGCAATAAACGTTCGGGTACTGTTTGGTGAGCTTCCGCACGTACCGCTCCAGGTCGTTCCACTTGTCGCGATTGAAACCAACACCGACCTGAAAGAAATGAACAAAACATTGTGAGAAAGTGTTCAAAGAAGCTGTAAAAATGTCCTGTTGCTAACCTGCGGTGCCATGTTCGTCAAGAAGAAAGTCTGATCGCAGTGCTTCTGCTCCCTCCGATGGTTGCCGGCGGCGGCCAGGTGTCCCCGATCAAACCCGGACCCTTTGTAGTCGGTGTTCAGCGACCGGAAGAACGGATGTATGCTTTCGTCCGGCTTGAAATCGCTTTTCGCCCGATCGACCGCATCGTTGTGTTTCACCGTTTCCGGTGTCATGTGCTCAAACACCCAGTGCGCCACCCGTGTTCTCCGGTCGTACGAGAGCACGTAATCGTCGAACGAGCGCACGTTGTCCATCCCGGGAAAGCCATACTTCATTATCTGCCCCACGCGACTCACATTCACCAGCGCCGAGGAAGGGCTTTCCGCCGGGATAGGGGTTGCGGCCGAAACCGTTCCGAAGATGGGCAGTCCGGGTTTGGCACAGAATTCCTCCACTCTGGCTCGGGCGTTTACATAATCACCGGTCGACGGGAATAGCTTCCGTCGCTCGAGGTAGGTTCCGGTAAGGTAACCGCCCAGACCGACCGACGATAGCACCAACAGGCGTGACATTACATTAGTGGAGCTCATTTTCTAAAACTATACAACATTTAACAACTAAATATAAAGCTAAAACTTATTGCACAAATGGTAAAACACGCAACTTGCGTGCGGTCGGGCGAATTTTAATTTTGTCAACAAACCATACATCATAACAAACCAACGTCACGAGGGGTAGGAATGCCATCCTTCAAAGCTGTCAGAGGGAGTTTGACAACCTTTTCATAACAATAACAAAACAAAGGACCGGTTTGTTGTTTAGTTACGCATTGCAAAAGCACCTATTTATTTCGTGCAAATTTGTTAATTATTTTATTAAGAAGAAAGTCTTCAAAATGTTACGAAATAAGGCATGCGGTGTCCTTAAAACTGCCTACAGATCGTCGTTCTTCTGTGCTTCATCTAAGCTGGTAAGTGGGACGTACGATAAGATATCATTGCATCAGTATTGCACTCTGGAAGTGGTAGGTGTTTCTTCACTTCGTTATCGGTCAGAGATACGTTATTTGCATTCAATGGATTCCTCTTTTCAGCAACATCATACGAGTTTCTTTTCAAATGCACCAAAAAAGTGCAGCTTACACACTGCAACTGCTTTCAACCAACTGGGAGAGCTTAAAACACGTTCCAGTCAGCAGAAAGACACGAAAAACGTCTCTTCTGACTGTCCCACACCAAGTATAAATGAATTTACGACTCGTTCCCATCACTGTGGAGAGCTACGGCTAGCTCACGCGGGCCAGGAAGTCACACTGTGCGGCTGGTTGGAGTTTTCTCGCATGAACAAGTTCTTCACCCTGCGCGATGGCTACGGAACGGTTCAAGCTCTTTTGCCCGACAACGTCAGCCAACGTTTCAGCCTCGATGGACTTGCTTTCGAATCAATCCTAAGAGTGAGGGGAACCGTGCAACGTCGCCCGGAAGGCCAAGCGAACAAAGCTGTCCCAACGGGAGAGATTGAAATCCACGTTAGCGAGCTGGAAGTGTTGAACCAGGCAAAAAAGCGGCTCCCCATCAACGTGAAGGATCACAACCGTGCTAAGGAGAATCTTCGACTGGAGCACCGGTATATCGATCTGCGAAATCGTGACCTACAGCACAATCTGCGCCTTCGGTCGCAGGTGATCATGAAGATGCGCGAATGTATGATTAACGACTACGGGTTTGTGGAGGTTGAAACACCGACCCTGTTCCGTCGAACGCCCGGCGGGGCGCAAGAGTTTGTCGTGCCGTCCCGCAAGGCCGGTCACTTTTACTCGCTCGTACAGAGCCCGCAGCAGTTCAAGCAGATGTTGATGGTCGGTGCGATCGATCGGTACTTTCAGATTGCGCGCTGTTACCGAGACGAATCAACACGCCCCGACCGTCAGCCAGAGTTCACGCAGCTCGATATCGAAATGTCCTTTACCGATCGCGAGAAAGTGATCGAGCTGATCGAGCAAGTACTGCGGAAATCTTGGCCCTACAGAGATAACCCCATCAGTGGGTCGTTTCCGCGCATGACCCTAGCCGATGCGATGGAACGGTTCGGAAGCGACAAACCCGACACGAGGTTCGGCTATGAGCTGCAAAATCTAAGTGCAGCCATTGGCACGCAGATAACCGTGCCGGCCGGTGTACGACAGCAAGATTTCCGGACGTATGGAATCGTTATCCGTGCGGCGGAAGCACGAAAATTGCCCACGGGTCTGAAGAAAACGCTTGAGGAGATTGCGAAGAAGAGTAACTTTTGCAAATTTACCCAGAGCAAGATAACCCCGGACTGGACGACGGGGCCGATTGCGCGACTGCTTGGCCAGGAAGCAGCTGAAGCTTTGAGCGCTCAATTGTCTCTGCAAACGGACGATTTGCTTCTGCTGGGCTGGGGAAAGCAGAGCTATGTGGTAAGTTTGTTAAGAATAATTGGCACCTGCATTATTTAACTAACTCTTTTAGGCTCGAAATACATATCCTAATCAGAACGAACTTTTTCCAGCAAAACATGATGGGACGGATCCGCCTCGCGGCGTACGACGCACTGGAAGAGCGTGAACTTGTCCCAAAACGGCAATCGCACGCCCACAACTTCCTCTGGGTGGTCGATTTCCCGATGTTCAGTGAGAACGAAGAGACCGGCCAGATCGAAAGCACCCACCATCCGTTCACCGCACCACATCCGGACGATGCGGCCGCCTTAACCGGCTTCTCCTCGCTGGAGAACATCTACACCATACGCTCCCAGGCGTACGATCTCGTGTGGAACGGTGTCGAAATCGGCGGTGGATCGATCCGCATCCACAACAGCCAACTGCAGCGGATGGTACTGCAGGATGTGTTGCGGATCGAGCACGCCCATCTGCATCACCTGCTGGACGCACTGGACAGCGGCGCACCGCCGCACGGTGGGTTCGCGATCGGACTCGATAGGTACGTGGCGCTCCTGTGCAATGCTGCCTCGATTCGCGAAGTAATCGCATTCCCGAAGAGCTTGGACGGTAAGGACCCCCTCTCGAAAGCGCCCGTACCGATCAGCGAAGAAGAGAAGCGAATCTACCACATCCAGGTGGTGGAATGAGCGGCTAACAGAAAACAGATGAAACAGTGTTATAATCGATTCCCCGCACGGGAGAAAACAAAAAGAACAAAATACTTTTTTATTGTAAAAAAGAAAACATGAAACATGATACACATGTACACGGGAAGGAAGAAGAACAAACAAAACACTTTATCAAAAAGATGTACAACTAGCGCACTGTCTCCGAAATGCTCGCTGGTGATGATATGTTGTGATGTTTTGGGATGTTGGGATGTTCGGAATGTCTGCTTCGTTTTCGGCTGTTGTCTTCCCCCACTTTGTTTTGGCACATTCCGGCTCCGTTCTACACCAGCACGTCGTTGTAGTTCGTGATGACGTAGTCGTGGTAGTACATCATGATCGCCAGCGGCTGGCCGAGAATGATCGAGGCCCACACGAGCATGTTGCCCCACCGCGGACCGTAGTTCGTTTCCATGTACTTGGCGATGAAGGAGAGCGGTATCTGCGCCATCATGCCGGTAAACGCCCACACCTTGAACGTCTTGAGCGGCACGCTCACGAGATACTCGTGGAAGAAGGCACTGAAGAAGAAGACGATGACCGAGGCGGCCACCTTCGAGTAGCCGAGATCCACCACCGGGATGTACAGGTGGCGGACGCACCATCTGGAACGCGGGAGCAGAGGGTAAGTCGAAAAGTTGGCACACATTCTCTCTAAGTAAAACTCACTTGTGCACTGGCATGTTCCACGTGCGCCAGAACGTGTCGATGTTGTTCGCATTCCACCAGTCGCTGTAGAAGTTACGATCGGCAAAATGCAGCAGCTCGCCCATCAGGTTCAGGAACGAGTGGAACGTCAGATAGAAGAAGCACAGCCACATCAGATGGTTAGGGATCTACAACGAAACACAGTTTTAGGATCTCTCCCTTTCTCTCGGTCTCTCAGAACTCACGGCCAGCTTCAGCAGTCGTTCGGCGGTTTTCGTCAGGTCCATGTTCGAGAACGGGACGAGCGAATTGCGCACCGACGGGATCATCCACTGCTGGAACAGGCCCATCACGATGTGCACGCCGATCACCACCTCCAGCATGCGCTTGATCAGGAACCGCTTCCGGATGCGGTTCGTCTTCGGGAAGTTCAGCTCGTAGCAGAGCGTGGGCGCGAGCAGGAAGTAGAACAGATCGACCGGATGCAGATTGTCCGGGTAGTGTACCAGGGCCGGTACCTTGTCCTTGTCGTTGCTGTAACCGGTCGCGCTGCCATTGCTGCCCCGTTCGCCTTCCTGTTCGACGCGATCGTTTTCTGGTGTTGGTGGCAAAAGGCGCCGTTGTTAGGATCGGATTGAGCGCCGCAAAAGCACCCGGAAACGAGTGATACTTACGCAACTGCGCTATCGTTATGCTTTGCCGCCGCCCGGACCGGCTGTGTCGGTGTAGTTTCTTCTCCGTGCGACACCACAGGTTCACCTGCACGTAGCTCCAGAGCTTCAGGAACAGTATGCAGTAGATGAAGCATACCGTCATAGCTCCGACTAGAATTACGAAACGCGACGAACGCGCACACGACGATCGTTAATTACAACTGCCGCTTACGACAAGTTCAAGGTTGAACGCCAAACGGCAATTAAAAACGGGGTGCGCGCGCTTACCTAAGCTAAAGATATGTCCCTTCACGTGTATCACAACCATCGGAATTAGCACCAGCACGATAATGTTGACGATGTGTACAGCCATACCGGCACTTTCGGGAATGATGTCGCTCGCCAGTGCACGCTCCATCATCAGACAGATCATCACCGGGACCAGGGCATCTGTAGGGACGCGCGAGAGAAACGCACCACATTATTCCGGCTTCCGGCCAACTTCCGGCCACAAACGCCACTGCGAAATACTTACAGCTCACGAGCAGCAGCGACGGATAGCCTTCGCCTTCACCTTTGCCGGTCAACACCGTAAACCACTGCACCGGATCCACGCGGATACCGTATCTGACGAGATCGAACACAACGGTTAGAAAGTGCACATAGTCGGGCGGCATCAGCCCCAGTACGTACTTGATAAAGTTCTCTAGCACCAGCCGAATGCCTCCCATCGTGAGCAACAGAAAGCCCCAATTGACTAGGCCGGTGAAGTTGTCGAAGCCGGAGCTCCAGGAGAACAGTGAGTCCCGTGGTCGGTGGCATCTGCAAAAAGGAATGAAGAACAGTTCGTGGAAGGCAACGGAGCCAGACAATGGAACCATTAGCGCATTTGGACGCTTGTTCATGTTGGGTTGTGTTGGGCATCATGGCACATTTGTTATTTCTTGGAAGATCCGTACATGAGTGTAAATTCACCTTCAAACCTGATTCTATGTACATGATGTGGTGTTCCTTCTATTAATCGTTTTACAAGTTAGAAGTTAGAGACTTCAAATAATGACTCGAAAAGTTTCTACTGGCAATTTGGCACTTCACACCGCATGTTCCATGGATTTACTTTTTGGTCTAAAGATTTCAAGTATTCTCAAATTAATCCCAACGCTTCAAGTATTCCCAAAGTATTTCAGTCCAACTCAAATTTTCTATTGAAGTCCATCTAAAGCTAGCAAGCTTTGTTCTACACAAAGATCTAGTTTTTGGCATAAAACTTTAACTCCTATTTTTAACTTTTTTTTAAACTATTTTAAACTTTTTCCTTAATCCACGCCAGATCACGATATGGTTAACTCTAAAATGTTGACCATGCAGTTTTAATGCAGCTGCACTTAGCCGGCCTGCACTTCCAGGTTGCCGTTCTGTAATTATGTTCACGTTTCTT
Organism: Anopheles dirus; assembly: GCA_000349145.1. Lineage (NCBI taxonomy): Eukaryota > Metazoa > Arthropoda > Insecta > Diptera > Culicidae > Anopheles > Anopheles dirus. Next base: position 674,207 of record KB673035.1, read on the forward strand.
TCCGCGCATCAAACGCAAAAACGCAACCTGCAATCTGCCCGTCACGATCGTTCGATTGATATGTCTACCGAACGACCGGCGGACGTGTATCATTGCCAAAGTCAGGGCAGTTCCTTGTAGGGCCCCGCACACACGATCACGCAAACCCCGTTCGCAGCGAGATAACTGATAACGGGGCTGAACCTCCTTGACCCACCGTGAAAGAGTGGGCACCACCGCGGGTCACAGTCGCGATCGGTTGCCTAGAGCGGTCGTGAAAGAGCGTCCGAGCGAGCGTCCACTGCCGCGTCCAAAGTCCGTGTTGGGTGAGCCTTCTGGTCGCCCGTGTGACTCATGCCACTTTCGCGCACCAGCACCAGCTTACTCACGGTTTGTCCGGCTGTGATTTGCGCTGTTCCGACTCCTTTTTGGTGATCTCCTCCGCCCGGGTCACACTTTGCGTCCGCCGGTACCGGACCTTGTTCTCCTCCGTCGTCGTCTGTGTTTCGCCCGACATCGTTCCGGTCTCTTTGGTGGTCTTTGGCACTGGGGACGATGGATTTAAATCCAACACGAACACGGACGCTGGAGAGAGAAACGATAAAGATTTACCACTTGGTTACCGGAGCCGAAATTGTGTGATAAACGCGGAGCTATCGGACAGGGGGATGTTTAGAGCGATACGTGTTATCGTACGCGCGCACAGCACGCTCGTCAAACCGAACCGTCGATATCGGGCAAGATTAGCTAATGATTGCGGAGGGCTTTAAGCACTAATCATGCTGACTTTAAAATGTCTCGTAGGGTCACATAGTGAGCGGCTGTTGTGGGTTGGTTTATCTTGCTCTTTTTAGAACTTTTCCAACAGTTTAGGAGAGAAGAAGTGTATAGGGACATGAAAGCAGAATCTAAAAACCATTCCAAACATAGATAATAACCCAACACTTAAGCCACTGTTATCTAGTTTACAATTTCTATACAATCCAGAAGATCATCGTCCAAAACGTTACGAATGTTTTTTCCTTAAGGTACAAGAGTAGCAACAGATCATATAGAAAGCACCTTTTCGAGGCTCTTTTATATCATAAAATACATGAAAAATAGACTCGAATTAGACCTAGGTCTAGCAAAGAAAGACTTGAAGATCGAGATTGACGATCAATCGATCGAATGGAGTGTATTTGGATGCCCAACAACTCAATTCCAAAAGTCTGTTTCCAAAATCTTTTCAATGGAGCAAATCAAAATCACAGTTGTAAAACATAATCCCTCAATATACGGATTCTACGGAATCAGTTTATATTCATATCCATGCTGCTGGTTCTTCCAAGAAAATACTTCCCAATTCTCAAGATCATCAAGACTCAAAACAGACCAACATATCATAAAGCCAGATCTGATCACTCTCATACCAAAAGATCCCGCTACAAGAACAAGCGCTAATTACTTCCTGGACCATTCGCTTATCACACACTCCCTCTCTCTCTCTCTCTGTTGGCACATTTTCGGGCCGGGTTTGTTTAATTTTTTGCAACCAGTTCAACAGGCCCTTGTCCCACTTGTTGCCCAGGTGATAAGCGCCGCAAAGCGCAAACAAGTCTGCAACCGTCGCTCTAGATGCAGGAGTTGCGGAGCAGAAATGGGGTCAGGCGTGATTGCTGGAAATTGCCGTGTTCCGTGATGTCTTCCTGCCTTGCTGCTGCATTCGATTTGCATTCGCATTGAGGTGCGTGCAGATGGTGCATTTCTAGCGCGCCGGTTCGTGTCACTCACGTGTGGCGCCCCGGGAAGGGCTGACTTGAACTTGACCGTTGTCGTGCCCCGCGAGGGGGTGGTACGGCGCATTATTGCAACCGTCAATTTGCTATCCCACAGCGTCCACAGCGCTACGGTGCTATTATCGTAATCTCATAATTCAATTGTTCCACACAAACGCCCGGCGGAGGGAGGATGTAAAGCGCTCTAGAACGCGCGGCTCGTGATGCAATCGGCACGTTACGACGCCATCGCAGTAGGCCTGGTGCACAAACTATCCTCCAACGAACTGACTTCTCTCGCAGTGATGTAGAAGGCCGTATTTTTTGCTCGCTCTCCACACACATCCCAATTCAACCTTGACGCACTGATGTGCACCCACTGACACACACTCACAACACTCGATCATTAAAAGCCACCTGTCCACGAGAAAACCTAAATGGCCACCGTCTGGTCACACCGATGGGGCTCCCGCCGACTCCAAGGTTACAATGCGCACTCACAGAAACTGGTTTTATTTCGGTGGTGTGTACAAACAAACAACGCGCGTGTGCACTTTGAACGCTTTGCGCGCCAAACGGTGGCCAATTCCGGGACGAACTTTCTTGAAACGCGCAACAGATGAGCACACGCCATCACACTTGCGCCGTGTGTTTATGAGGATGCGGGAATGGTTATTGACCCGCTGGAGGGAGAGTGAGAGAGACGCCAAATTGAAATAAAAACACATGCGCCTCCGTTGCACCATTACGTAGGGGGAATGCGTCTGAGCCCTGTTGCACATCGCGACTTGCACTTGCGCTGCTATGCTTTTAATTCGTTTCCTCTCGACTTTCTGTACCTTAGCACGTTGTGTATTGAACTGACTCCGAGTTAGAGGGCTTTATTTCTCCACTTCAAGCGCTCAACTACACTACACTGCACACTGTTCTGCACCCGGTGCAACACTGAATCGACCCGGCAGCCGATCTCGACGCGCATTCTACGACCTTCTTATCAGCTGCTCGCGATCAAGGAACGGGCACCTAACACGCTAACGCCGTGCCACGCTAAGCACCGGCTAAGAGGAGGAGTGCCGCCGCCGGCCTCTTATCAGCGCACTCTCGGGCGTCGGAAGGGTCGGAACGGAGCGTGTGTGCTGCGCGGAGCAGGAAGAAAACGCAAAACAACGCCGCGTACGGCGCAGTACAAAGCAGGGGGAAAACACACTAAAACGCCGGGCACGCATTCCCTTTTTGAAGCCCCAAAAACTTTACCTCCAATCACACACGCACGCACACACTGGGGTTTCTTTTTCCGTCGGCTGATTAAATTTGAACCGTCCCGAGCATGGTATTATCACACACTGGGTGCCACACGCGCGTCCGCGATGTTCTCAGTGACGACTTCACGCCGCGCGAACCCAACGCAATGCGAGCGGAGAACGGCCAAGTCATTCCGAACCGACGACGACCCGCGCGCGGGCTCGTTTTTTTCTTCTTCCTTCGCGGTCCACTATGGGGTGCGCGAATGGGTACTTGCGCGAATGGGTAAAAATAGAAGCCGAAAAATGATCGTCACAAAAAACTGCTCCAGGAGTCGTTTTTACGTGGTTTTGAGAGGGAAGATGGGCTTGTTTGATATTTTTGAATTTATCTATTTGTTGGCGACTTTGTTGGCCGTTTTCAGTTCTGCTCCGGGACGCATGTGAAGGTCGTCGGCGTAATGCGCGACGCTGATAGGACACATACGGGTGCATGCTACAGTGCGCCCTGTTGAAGTGCGTGCGAACGCCATATTGATCGCAGTAGCCTGTTTTCTGAAAGGAATTGTTTGAACTACATTTTTTTATGTCCTTCCCCCGAGAGATAATATCGATGTTGAAGCAATGTTTGAGTTTGAGCCTCTCCTATGCTTAATACCCCGATGGCGGCGGAGTTGTTGTTAATCGGATCTAGTTGGCCGGTCGCCGTCACCAATACATGCTGGTAGTGCGTCCCCACGCAACGTTGCTGCTGGGGCCGTATTCAACTGATTACGTCATCGTTCGAACGTTTTTAGGTTATCCGCTGCTGCTGAGTCCTCTGCTGGATGGTAGGTTGTTTGAAACGTACGTTACAGATACATTCTTTGGAGGATTTTTTCTTGATTATGATCTTTTTCATGTTTTTTCTCTACAATAAAACGTTCTATAGTAGATAAGAAAGTTCGACTATTACCTACGTATTTTTTATTGGAATGTGCTTCAATGAATTCTAGCATACATTCTATCCAGACATTTCATTAAAAGCACGCTACAATGATTTCTTTTCCTCAGTGGTGTTCTTTCTCTTTGCTTATTTAGATTTTAGCTAAAGAACCGAAACAATGCCAAAAAGAAGTAGTGTTCAATGTAACAAAGCAAGGGAATATCTGGTTTTAGCGGCGACCAACGCTATCGCCATAATTAAACGGTGTTCAACAGTTCTCGACGAATTTTCAAGAAATTTGGTCGAACTATTTTTCGAAATGTATGTAATTGTTCATTGCTTTTCGTTCTGTTTCAACCTTTCAATACAGCTTCCGGTGAAATTGATCCCAGATAGGTAGGTTATTAATTTCTTATCAACTTCCTTGAAACAACATTACCTCACTGAAAGAAGAGTAAAAATTAAAAATAAAGTAAAAGGTTTCGAATCCCGGTTATCTATCATTCACCCGTGAAACAGTTGCTTTGACGAGGATTGTATTGCGGTTTGAAGAAGACGATCGAGAAGGCATTAATCCTTCTGCAAATCAATGTTAAGTTTCTTCCGGAAGCGCGCTTTTAGGTTTACATAAACTATTCTAAAAACACGCTGAAAGCTACTTAAGAAACATAATGTGTTAATGTCCTATTTCTTACCCAGGATCGCGATACTTTTCTTCCAAGCTGTTTGTGCGAAAGATACGAATTTGCCGGCTCCTGCCTCTTCCGGACGACTTTCTTTCGAAACATTATTTCTATGTCTATTTCATTCGGTGCTTGAAGAAACTAATGAAGCTGGGGCTATTGGAATTTAAAGGAACAATTCTATTTTATTCGCCAATTTGATGTCGTTTACCACAACAGCTAGAACGCATTGATGTGGTTTCCCGGCGTCCAACTATTCATTGGTGACTCCATGTTCCGAGGGGTTTACTGCATGAAATAAAGAAGACTGCTCGTTAGTTTTGTTCTCCTGCCGCCATATGCATCTTTTCTTCCTCTCGTATCCTTACCATTTATGGTACGCATCCTTACACACTCACACACCAGACCGAGAGCAGCGGGAATTAGCAGGCAGTTTATTCGGACGCCTTGACGAGCGCTTCCGCGACCTCCACGGCGATGGCAGCTTCCGCACGGTCGGTGTCGCCCGAGGCGGACGACAGCTGGCTCTGGGCGCTGGTCAGCAGCTCCCGGCAGGCGGACGAGTCGAGGTCCTCGACCGGGTGCGCCTCCTCCGCCAGCACCTGCACCGAGGCATCCTCGTTGACGGTGACGGTGCCGCTCGAGACGAAGATCTTCTTCACGGCGCCGTCGTTCTCGTACACGGTGACGACGCCCGGCTTCAGGACGGCCAGCGTCGGGACGTGCTTGGGCAGGATACCGAAGGCGCCGCTGAACGACGGCACATCGACCTGCCGGATGTTGGCGCTGTCGTAGTACACCTTGTTGGCCGCCGCCAGCGTGAAGGCCATCTCGTCGGCGTAGCCGCGGGACTGCACGAGCCGGATCGACGGGCGCACCATGGTGGCCAGGCGGGCGCTACGCAGAGCAAACGACATGGTGCTGTGTTGGAGAATCGGCCGGAAAACTGGGTTTTTCGCGAAAAAGCACGCTGGACGTCCCGTGTGAAAAAGGTTACGCGATCAAAACAACGTTTCGTAACTTCGCCCAACCCTACCCAATCAGCGGACGGTCACCAAAAACGGTGATTTTCTGGTGACAAGTCACCGGATTTGGTGACATCCCGGCCGGCAATTGACAGGAGCGAAACCAAGGTGGATATAAGGGCTGCTCTAGAATAAGTTTCATGGAACGAACGACAACGACAAGTTTTACGAGTGCTCTTGCATTTGTCGGCCAACAATTTGTCGTCCGACAAGCTGTCAAACAAAATTAGGTCGCGGTTACACCCAGCGGTAACAAAAAAAAATCGGTTTAATAGAGATTTACTGTAGTATGCAGGCTTTTAATATTTATACAAAATTATTTTATGGAAATCTACAGCAAAATTCATACATTTTTACAATGATTGTATCCAAAATCCATCATCCGAAAATTTTCACAACCAAGGTTCAACTTGAAAGGTGTGTCACATGCATGTTTTTTTACCAAGATTGATAGCGCCAAGGTGTGTCACCGACAAATACAACCAGATTTTGTATGACGACTAAAGTTCGTCGATGTTTGACAGACTTTTCTATAGCACCTTCATACAGCGTCATACGTTTGTTCTTGTCGTTTGTTTCATCAGACTTATTCTAGAGCAGCCCCTAAATGACATGCAAATGATGAAAATCTAAAAAAACTGTATTCTCCAGTTGCTAGTTGCTTGTGATACGAATCCTCCTCCAAGGAAAGGACAGACTGCTACATTGCTTGAAGATGGTTTCGTCCGTGGAACAATAAAACTGATTGACAGTTGATTCAGTGGACGCAACAAATAATCTGCACTTACAAAACACGATAATATTTCTCCTACCAAATGCGTGTTGTTTGACGATTATGCCTATGTGTATGTGCTCATCACGTAAACGAATATTACCCGTAGACGTCAAACTTTGCTTTCAAGATGGCTACTGACGGGCCGTGGACCTTCCTTACATCTCCTTGTGTTTTTAATATCCAAATGACAATTAATTTGACTTCGCCCAACCGAACCCAATCAGCAGACGGTCACCAAAACCGGTGATTTTCTGGTGATAAGTCACCGGATTTGGTGACATCCCGGCCGGCAATTGACAGGAGCGAAACCAAGGTGGAATAATATATGAGGTGTCGTATTAGGCGATGTTGATTCCGCAATGCTGACCAATAGTTCGGCCGGTAGCGAGAAATAGGAAACTATAGTTAGAAGAAATGTAAAGTGGCATTTGTTGTTTGAAAGATCATGTTGTTTTATGGTTTATCAAATTCTTTTTCAATTTCCTTGGGTTTTCAATTTTTTTAATCAATTTCTCGAAAAATTTTGACAATACCACCACCAAGGCCTTCATACTTATAAATAAAAAAAAAATCTCAAAAAACTTTCATTAATAATTTTCCATGACCTTTTCGCGTGGTAGAATCGCCCATTGTGGCCTCATACATTTGTGAGTAGTTAACAAAACATCCGCATCGATCGCTGTGAGCATTATAGGGTAATACATCTTATAGCATACATTTAGGCGCTGTACTGCGTAAACTGCTCGAATGATAAAAGCATGGCAGTTTCCGGTAGATTTGAATGCTTCAAGTTATTTTGATTTTTTAGACCCCTTTTTTGGCTCCAGTAAGAAATTTTAATTTTTTATTCCAATTTGCACTCAAACTGAAAACCATATTGCACACAAGGACCGCTTAGGACCTCCATTATTCCTTGATCCGCTTCTGTCATGAGGAGAACTATATTTCTTCGCTACTTACGAATCGAATCAACATAGAGTCTCGAACTAAACTTATCGGACATCCAGGCAAACATTTCATTCTAAATATAGTTCTAAATGCTTCATTCATTTCTAGTAAGCGGTAACCAACGTTTTCCGTTGAATGAACGAATGCAACGTTTCCGGTTCATTCCCGTTTTGGAAAATGGTGAAAATTCGCACGAAAACCCGCGTCCGTTTGAACGTACCGTTTGATGGGGCATTCAAATTTCGGCCGAATTTTCCACACTCGGCGCACCCACGAGGGTGGGTGAGGCATTGGCTCCCGCTTTCGCAACGGGCAACATATTTATCGAAAGTTTACATTTAATTAGAAAGAAAAGCGCTCAATTTCGGAACGCTCCACAAACGAACACCCACACGCATGCAATCAAACACAAATTTCACGCCACGCTAAACTACAAAAAGGGAAGGGCGGAGAGAGGGTGGCTGGGTGAAGGGACAGCCACATTTCGCGCGAGTTGTACCAAAATGAGCTGCCCTCTCCCAGCCTTCCCCGTCCAAACGGCCTAGTTTGGGCCGGGACGGGTGCGTTGTTATTAATGCGAAATAATTAAACTAATTATGATTTCGCTTACGGGAGCGTTATGGGTGCAGGGGGTAGGTGGAGGTGCATGTAACGACATATGCATTGATTGCAGGAACAGCTTCGCACAATAGCTCTGGCACAAGAACGTTTTTGACACGCGCGCCGTCCGCGCTCCACTTTTAGACAGCTAGTCTCCTTTGGACAGGGTTTCTCAGCTATTTTTCTTTTATGCAAAGATTCTATAATTAATACAGTTTTTCCCCCATTTATATTAATACAAATAATTTATACAAATTTTCCCATGTGCTCCCTCAAACAAATATTCTTCTTGATCACGTATTCCTCTTCAACCAGAAGTCCTCCTTTAGACTGGTTCCCCCTTTAAACAAGTATTCTCATTTTGAAGAGAACCTATTCTTATTTCATAAATATGTTTTCATACTTAAGCAAGTCTTGTCCTTTAAATAGGTTCTCTTGTTTTTACTCATTTATTGATTGATTTATTCGATTTATTAGGTTTATCACTTTAGTCATGATTTGCCCATTAGACTGGTTTATCATTTAGTGAAGGTTTTGCTTTCAACAAGCTTTCTCTTTTACACAGATTCTTTGTCATACAGTTATTCTGCTTTGAACAAGACAGGTTTTTCTCTGTAGGCAGTGGTTTCTTCTTTTAAACATGATTTCCAATTCAAATCGCATTAGTAGGCCTAATTTAAATATCATTTACATAAGAATTCTCCTTCAAACATGTATTGACCTTCAGACAGGCTCTCTCATTTGGGGAGGTCGCTGGAGAATGTTAAGGCCGAAGGATTTTCGAACTAAACAAACAACCTTGTACCATTTCCGTTGTTGTCAACTGTAACTGCATGCTGAACGTTAGTTGGCGGTTTAGCCTGGAAGTTCACGACCCCTGGCAGAAGGATGGGATCGCGAGTGGATGCTCTATCACATATATACTTTATTACATCGTTAATTTCCATCCGGCACGCGCATTTTTGAGGCCTCAGTTCGGAGTCTTTCCACGCCCGGGAACCGCTCGAAATCATCGCTGCCAATTAGCACGCTTCGCACACCAACTCGCGGTCACCTGGATGGCTGTAGCTGCGGCCGCCCGGATGCAATGTGCAATTAATTAGACGCAAATGCACCCCAAACCGTACGCGCACGGTAGGCCACATTTTAAGTGGTCGAATGAAATAATTGACACCGGTGTGTGTGTGTTGTGGAGGTTTCTGCCGGCTCGGGGTTTGAAATATGGACGATCATTTGCACGATTAAGCTGCGACGGAACGTTCGTGTGCCGGGCCGGAAGAAAAGCACGCTTAGGATAAGATAGATGTGTACAGATTACCGGGAGGGGGGGAGGGCCCGCAGTGTCCCGGGGTGGATTGATGTGGTCGGGCCCAGCGAAGAAAGCCGCCTTTTCGCTTGCTCTCCGGCCATGCGTGCGTACGAGTGCGAGTGTGGTCGACTATTGCGAGGGTAAACGGTCTCTATCATGAGCTTCATTATTGTGGCCATTAACATTAACAGCGCTTCGTTTCGAGCGCTTCGTCCGACTGTTCGCCAGCGGAGATTTGTCCTGACGATGGTGGCGATGGAGATGATGAAGATGGCAGCAGTTGATGGGTTGAAATATGACCACCGTTCGTCACTGCGTTTCTTTTCCTCCAAGTAACATCGCTTCGTATCGAGTCTGCGTGAACCAAGCGTTATCTAGTCGAACATTTAGGCGTTTAGCGGCACGGCTGTGCTACGCCGGCATCGCTCCTCAATCAATTAACTTAATCAATCACGCAAACACACACGCGCTCAAACCGGCACGGGTGATTTCCACTAATTTCCCTAAAAGCTTGGCGCCGACGAGTGAAAATTCGCACGCCGCAAACATTAGCAAATTGCGCGGTACGCGAGACAGTCTCCAAGTCCCACAATCGGGGTACTGAGAACCGAAATTCGATTCGAGCGTGCCGCAGCATGCGCCGGGCCAGTTTCGCTGCCGCTGCTGAGGGTGGTGATTGCCTAGGTTCGGTGATTGCCGATCTGATCGGAGTTTAATTATTAGTAAAATATAATCTCAATCGCACCGTAGCGCTCGCTTCCGCTCTGGCGCCGGAACCCGGCACCGGATCAGCCGGAGGTCGGCGTGATTGGCCGCGATTAGCGCAAACCGGTGTCGCGGCAAAGGCGACCAAATCGTGTCCACTTTATTTGACTTATCTTTATCGCACGTCCGGGGTTTGACGGCCCTGTTTGACGTTTTCATTGTGGGCTTGTTTGATGTGCACACGCGCACGGTGCCGGCGATGCGCTTCCGCGTGGTTTATTTTAATATTTAAAGCTAAATTATACCGGCGTGCGTTGTGTGGATCGCGTGGCAAAAGTGCTGAAAATGTGAATTATTATGCAGCGGCTTGCATACTTTTAGGCGTACGACAGCAGAATTTGTGCTGCTAGTGTGTCACGTTACTTAGCCTATTCCAAATGAATGATTCTCTCAATTCACGCTGTTCTGAAGGCTGGTAAGGCTGGCGAGTAATTTTGATGTCAGTTCAAGAGTTGAGATGATAAATGTTAGGCAAAGTCGTATAAGTATTCTTCTGCTCATGCCAGGTTTGTGTCCCAGATAGTTTGCGCCTGAAAGTATGCAAAGCACTGCAACGTTCTGCGTTGCCCACCATCTAACTACTTATTTTTTGCATACATTCAGGCGCCCTCAATGTTTATTATAAGATTTTAGATTGTATTAAGAGACTTTGTACAATTTGTATTGAATTAGGGGTTATTTTGATACTGTGGATGATATTTCTATACCACAAAAGGCTTGTTGTCCTCTCCGATTGGCTCCAGAGCATTGTCTTACGCAATAATTTTAAATAGTATACTAATTACACACTGGCTGTGGAAAAAAGAAGACTTCTTTCTGCCCAGGCTACCAGTCTTCCGGTCGTAAAACTATATGAGATTTCGCAGAAAGATTAGCCCGCAAAATGGCTTGGCCATTTGGAGATGTTTGGCCATTCGCTAGAATCGTCCCATAAAGTGTACAGTCCCGCACGAGGAGCTTGAAACCGCACGAAAGGTTGCTTTTCCCAGATTTTACAGGCCATTTGAACACGCTCCAAGAAGTCGCGCCGGGACTGCTTTCGGAAGCGAGCACAGCGGACACGCACATTAAAAGCATCCTAATTGGCTGGATCGTCTGGATCAATTAGTGTCTTGAGAAAAACGGATTTTTCGCCCGCTTGCTGCATGGCAAATGCGAAACACTTCGTCGCTCTGGTCCCGCGTCGGCTGTAGCGTTGAGGTTCGCTCGTTCGAACATGCAACACGTCAGCACGTACGCATAAACGCACGCACACGGCAACCGGGGCCCCAATTTGTGTGGTCCCAGTTGTTTCGCATCGTAATAAACTGATTACAATCAATCATAATCAACGTATGTTGCGTTTTCCGATCGGTCTGGGTTGGGTGTGAAATTAAATCTATTTTCACGTTTCATTATTTCTTCCCTCGCGCTGGGTTCGTTTGCTATTCGTCGATCTCTTATCGGCTTATGTGCCGTTGAGGCTCGCTCCCGATACAGCAATTCAATTACCTTATCCGTGGGCTGAAAATTGTCTTCCTAATTTCGCGAACGCTAGCGCACCTCCTTTTCTTTACGATCCCCGGCGGGCGTTTAGGGCACCCAATTTGTCACTTGGCAAGAGAAGCACATGAGGAACGGTGAACGCAACAAAAAATCTACATACACGAGCGGGATCTGCCGTTTCGGAAGGGACACACGTAGGGAGCAGCGCGAAAACGCAAATTACGAGCAAACTTAACGATAACGGCCCTGTCGGCATAACTCGCACATGATTCATTCGCCCTGCCGTTGGTCGCTGTCACTCATCGAACGGGAAGGATGAGTTTGCTTTGAATTGACGCAAAATTTATGAACGTTTTTCGCTCCCATAGACGCATCCCCCCCTGCTGCTAGGTGGAAAATTCATCTCGCAAACCGTTTTTTTTTTGTTGCTGCTCGCCACACCGTACACCGTCTGGTTGATTGGTGAAGATAAAACACACATGTGTGCGCGCGCGGAGAGAGGACCCGGCATCCTCCAACACGTAATTGATAATAAGACTGGCTGGGCCGGTGGAGGATGAAGAAGGATGGATGGGAAGAATGGCCGAAATTGATTTAATAAATGGTCTCATGGCGTATTTATGCATGTTTACACACGGACCCAATTGGCCGTGGCCGTTGGGGACCGTGTGTTCTTGGGTGGGAAATAAAACAAAACGGATCGAGACCCGCAACGAGGACTTTTGCGACGTGATAGATGGGAGAAGCTGGCGAGAAGGATACGGCTCGCGGAAAGGTTGGGGAGGATGGTTACGGGCGGGAAGTATCATTTTTCTATACATAAAAATTGATGTCCCCGGGTGTGTAGGCTCGCCCGTTCGCTCTTTTTTCAGGGGTGAGCAACCAGAGAGTCACTGACCAACGGTAAGTTCAATACAATTTGATGCTGATTTTAGGCATATCGTTTGGTTTTTGTGGCAAACTTTTATAATTGTACCAATAGCCTGTGCAAAATTGCTTCGTTAAGGTATAGAAAATCATGACGAGGATGTACAAAGTCTGAGTGAGCAAGGGAATCGATAAAAGTACACGGAAAATGAGATTTGTCTGACAAATTGCATACTTTCAGGCTGACCTGCGCCTGCGACGACCTGCGCCTAAAAGTATGTAATGTGTATTGTGAGACACTGCGAAAGGGAGAGTTTTGTTTTACTTTACTAGTGGCTTTGGAAGCCGAAACTCCGAAACGGATTTTTTGTTGAAGTTTTACCCCTCCTTTGGCATGGAAAAAATAAATGTGCAGCCAAAAAAGTAAAGCTGTTAATAAACAAGCTTATAGTTATAGAGCATTTGTAAGGATGTAAGGAGCAATATTAGCATACAGGGTGAGTTTTGCAAATGCAGATTGTATGCTTTGTGGTCGTACCGTAAGCTAATCAGCCGGAAAGTATGCTATTTGCACGACAAAACGTTTCAATCAGGTCATATAAGTTTCATCAGTATTGAATAATCAAAGCACTGATCTCTAGCATCATCTGATTGCATATATACGGGTTGGTTAAGCATATTTACTTCGAACGGTATGAATTGCACCCATTATAACAACGTTTTATTAACTTATCAACATTATCTAAGACTGGGTCTTGGGCATGCTTTAGCACGTCGAAAAGAATCCATTTTTAGGCATAACATATTACAACTTACTTACAAGATCTCATATGTAGTAATCCAGGTCGGTGTCACATCCACCGGGTAAAGGTTGCCTTCCACTGCCTTCCGCTTTATTCTTGTTCCAGGCTCACACCACAACAGGTCCGATGCGTCCGATTTTATGACCGATTTTTCTCTCCTTTGTTTTGTTTAAAACACACACAACATTGAGATATATGCTGCTTTTCGCGTGCTTTTCGGTATCAATTTTCCACTCTTTCCGTAACCCATATTAATACCCGTTTTCGGTGGTCGATTCCGTAGCCTCAATTGCAATGGCACACTTGTGTGTGTGTGTTTGTGTGTGAAAGGATCCGATAAGCAAGGATGTGTGGCTTTGGCAGTGTGGTGGAAAAAAAGCATCAGCGCGAACAGTGCCTGATTTATTGTATTTATCAAGTGGGCCAGCGAAAGAAAAATCGTTCGGAAAATCGGTTCGATTTTCGGGTAGCTCCGAGCGTTTCGAGAGCGTGTCGTGACAAATTTGGCCTTTCCGTTTCCTTTCGCGCAACGGCCAGTGTGCTCTCAGTTTATCCACCCGACAAAAAGCGGCTCCGCATCGCGCGCTCTTGTTTGCGCCGTGATTTATGCACTGCTGCATAATACGGTCCCACGGTGCATGGGGTGTTCCGGTGCGTCGGAAATCGGTGACGTTCGAGGCAAAATTAACCGTCCACCGAGGTTACGAGCCAAAATTATGACCATCGATTCCCATCTTGAAGGCTGTTATTATTTATGCCTACAAACAATAAGCGGCGCGCGAGCGCGCTCGCGCGAGCGCGCTCGCGCAATTGCACAAACAGATTCGCTCGCACCGAAAACCGGGAAACCTCGTGCACGGAAAACCCGTAGGAAAATCGAATCAAAATCGTTCTCGCCCTTGGCCAGGGCAAACCCGGGGCGCGGGAAGGGAACTGTAAGCACGCCGTACCGACACGCCGCGGGAGAAGGATGTCGATACCAATAAAAGAGCGATAAACGTAATTGACAATTGATCCCCCTAATCGTCTCTCCATAAAAGTGCGCGCGTTTGGGTGGGTGGGCGGGTGGTTGGTTGGTATAAATACACCGGGAGATCCGCGCGGGGGAGACCGCCGACACCGAGAGATTTTGAAATTCTCAGAGTCTGGGAGGGGTGGCGAACCCCGTTCCGTGCTTCATTCTGTTGAATATCCATAAAATCAGCAAAAAATCAAGCGAGCTCCCGGGATATCACCCGGCCTGGGAGGATTACGGTGACGGCGGTGGAAGGTGTGTCGCCTTGTGGATGAGGCCCTAGTTTATGGATATATCTCAGCTCTCGGTGTCTTCGTTTTTATCCTTTTTTCGCTTCCTCTCTATACCGGGCCACTTCACTGGCGACGGATCGAGTGTATCTTCTCGATTACTACTGACTCGCCGAGTCGGTCTCCGTTCCTCGTTCGCCGTTCGTTCCCTGGGCAAGAGGGAGGTAAAGTGTCGCAAATGTCGTTTGTGGCGCGAACGACGCGAGATGAAAACTTGACGCAAGAGAACCTCCCTGGTGCGGACGAGACGCGACCGAAGACTTCATCGCTTTAACAACATTACTTTGTGTGAGTGTGTGTGTGTGTGTGTATGGCAGCTCCGGGAACAATTCTATCGCTTCATCTATTATCGGGTGATTTAGGAGGGTTTTTTCAGCGCTTTACTTATTCTCGCCCGACCGGGTGGGGGCTGGGATAGAGAAAGTAAGCACACAATTAATAGGGAATTTGTGTGGTATGTGTTTGTGATGAGTACACGCTGATACTAGCGATCGGGACTAACCAGGAACTCACCGAGGAACGATGGTAATTGGTCTGTATGAAAGTTTTGCTTAAGTTGTTACACAGCTGTTAAACAATCAAAGTGATGTTATATGGATACGCCTAAAAGTATGCAATCTGCAATGATTGAACGATAGGTACATAGGCTACTGTTTCACACATTTTTCTTCGTTTTTGTTGAAATCTTAGATACAAACCAGTGTAGTGTGACTGAGATTCAGATTCATGAAGCAGAATGAATCGTCCCACTACATAAATGGTGCAGATTCTTTAAAATGAAAATTCATGAGTCTTTTGAGATACATGATTATTTAAAGATTCTCCCAATATACATGAATCTTCTGATATTTATCTCCTAAGGTTCATGGATCTTTTATGGTTCATGAATATCGAAGCATTTCTAAATCTCAAAGGATTTATCAATCTTGAAGGATTTATCAATCTCCAACGATTCGCGAAGCACAAACAATTCGTGGAATATGAAACATTTACTTTATAAAGAGAAAAGGTAATTGTAAGTATATCTCAGGACCACTATGGGTAAATTGCTTGTACTTTAAATAAGTACGACTGAAGAAACGAATCTTCTGATAAACATGAATCTTCAGATGGTAACGAATATTTGAGATGAATCTCATGAATCTTTGGGGATTCACTAATCTTTATAGGTAAATCCTAATTAAAGATTCATGAATATAAATCTCGTCTAACGATTCATAAGACCTGACACTAGTAATTGAAGGTCTGTAAGTCTTAACACATTTGTTAGAAGTTTGGTTTGAAATTTCTAATCCACTTGACATACTATCTAGTGACAACGTTGAATCATTTTATCACTCTCTTTTACCTCTCGCTCGCTTTTTTCGAACCCGTGTTCACTGGCACTTGGGTTTGAGCCACCAGAAACGTATGTAATCTGTGCTAATGAACGTATTTACCCCCAGAGTTGCTTTAACGTTCCGAGATGATCTTGGTACAGCGCGATTCAGCACATTCGTTATAGCTTCCTCCGCCACGAGTTACAAAGAACTTTTTTTTTATTGCTCAGTCCACATGCGGGACAGCTCGATCTGATGATTTCCACCGCCGGCCAGTGGAGCTGTGTGATCCCTAACCGTATCAACTCGCCGCGCTAAGAACTCCCGACCGGCACACTTCCGCGTCTTTGCTGGCCGCGTCTTCGTCTCCGCCGCGCTGCAAACCCGGGTTGGCGTTAGTTCTTTGAAAACTCATTTCATCGATAAAATCTCCGCCAAAAGCGCCCAGTGCGGACGGCGTCCTGAAACCCGACAGTCCTGACCGACCGAACAAATGGACATCATGAAATTTTATTGCTTTTGTTTCACCCGATAGGGCGACGGAAAGTGAACCGCTTTCTTCGCATTCGCATCCCGTGTGTTTTAGTGCTCTCTCTCTCTCTCTCTCTCTCCTTGCACTATCACTCCCATCCGGAGCTGATGATGGTCCTAAATCCCGCCGGTGGCCACTCTGGTAAGCTTGTCGCTGGGTGCTTAGCGCGCTTAGGAGAGCGTCACACACACGCTGGACGTTGGGACAGTGTCCGGACGCCTGGACGATAATTGTTGATGCTTATCGGAGGCAAATTTTGAGTGGCTGGTGCGGGTGGAAAATAAAATACGACACGCGACAACGGCGCCACGTTTTTGTGTTTTTCGCTTCTTTTTCTTCCACGGCCAAAACTTTCCCTGTCGATCATTTGCCGGCGATATGGGTGCGCTCTCTCTCCTTCAGCGCCCGGTGGTAATAGTAGTAAATTAGAGCGAGATTACCGTAATGTGCTCACCCGTGCTGGATGGATGAAATGTCCCCGGAGTTCCCCTAGCGCAAGGATACACGATCGGCGTACAAATGGTGCGCTTATCGCTGCAGGCTCATCGGTGGGGAGTTTTGTTTTTTTTTTGGCTGATTATTGGGACGTTTATGGTAAGTTCTTGTCCGTCCGGTTCGCCTCCGCTATCGGATCGGGGCTGCTAATGCGCACATTTACACTTGAAGTGTGCTGCAGCAGGGACGGTAACGATCAGCCGATCCTGATCCGATCGAGTCGAGTCAGCCACAAATCAAATTGCTTCATGTAATTTGATGTGTGTGTGTGTGTGTGTTTTTTTTCTTCTGTCGAACGCGTCGAAAAACTCTCTCGTTTGTGGTTAGACAACAAAGACGTTTCCACGTTGGAGAAAAAGTGACGAAAAGGATTTGCCTGCAGATAAGAAAACTCATCTGCAATGACGAGGGTCGTCGCAAAGTCCTCGTGATATTTATTGGAATTATATGGAACGCAACATTCGCACTCCGCTGTATTCTTTACAAACAGTGCTAGGTTTTATTTATGCGACACGAATGGTCAGGAAGTCATAAAGAAGAATTTTTATTGTACTATTAGCAGGGTACGTGATAAATGAACAACATTTTGGGTGTTTTTTATTGTTTGCTTACTGTTTTAGCTATTTTTTGCATTCTTTTCTAAAATTTTATGATTATCGTACCACGTTTAATTATGTTTGTATTATATATAAATTATATATTATGATTATATTTAAAGATAAAAAGCATTTCTTCTATAAGCTTTTTTGAAGGAGCTAAACACTAGCTACTAAATAAAAAACATTTATCAAACGAATATAAATCGAAACACGAAGCATAAGAAATACAAAAGCAGTAAAAACTCAATAGCAGTAACACAATGTTCTACAATATTTCCATCAGCACAAAGAACACAAAAAAAAACAAACAGGAGTGTGAAACAACTCAAGTAGATATGATGGTCACGAAATGATATACAAAATGGAATGATTAGGAAGTTAAAATAAGATTTTTTAAACAAATGTAGACAGCAAAAATAAACAAAAACTTTAGGTAAATACAACGCATCAACATACATAATTGAAATCAAACACCTCACAACAAAACATAAGTAGCTTTGTGAGTGAAATAACACATAAAAAACATGACATGACATAGCAAGAACACATTACATAACAAGACATAACAAAAACATAAAACAAAACTGTTCCGTTCTGTTTTCTTGTTTTCTAGTGTTCATACCGTCTCGTAGTTGTTCAAAATGAAGCAAAAGCTTAAAAACTTCTACTTCTGGTGTATGCGTTTGCAAATTATTTTATCATTTTACAGATATAAATCAAAACACTCATCAAACAGTTAGAGTTTTCTATTGTCAACTTCAACACATTGAAGGCTGCTCCAAACCAACAGCTCTTGGGGCTGCCTGGACGAACTGGACAACAATTTCACAAAGCGCACAGCAATTTACAGCAATCGAAGGGCCGGCCATTTAAACGGGAACAAAGCGAGGAATACAAAGAAAAAGACACATGCACACACACAATAATGATGAGGCAATTATAGTGAAACGCAAAAGAAGAGAACAAAAACAAAAACACAGCTACCCATAGCTAGCAGAAACAGCCGACGATCGTTACCGGGCATATCGACAGCGCCACAATAATTCACGGTGGCTAAAATTCAATTATAGCCCGCCTGCAACAAGCTAATTAAAAGAATATGCTCCGCGGATGAGGAAGTGGCGCGGTTTTTAGAGCCTTTGTGTGTGTGTTTGTGTTCTGACATGGGCGCGACATTCATTTCGAGTGGATTTGTGGCCGCGGTCACCGGTCGCCGGCACGAAGCGCGCAACAAGGCCCGTTTTCCCGGCCGCTTGTTTCTGTTTTTTTCCTCTCGACTCGTTGTTGCTGGGAAAATGCGGGATGTTTCGAGGATCAAATAGCAAACTGCGGGTGCGGGTGCGGGCGCGCGCGTTAAATCAGTTGTATCATAATGAGGATAATAACAACGATGATAACAATAATGATAATAATAATAACGATAAATTTTTCCACCCATACCGCTGGGCCGCTGGCCGTGCTTTGGTGGAGCTGTGTGTGTGTGTTTGTCTGGGTCGTTTTTTTTCGTCTCGTTTTTCCCCATTTTTCACCTCCGCACGGTGGTATAAGGAGTGGACATGAAGAAAAAGACAAAACTATGCTTTGAAAAAAAAAAAATGTATGGAAACTGTGCACCTTTTAGTTGTTCCGTAGATCACAAAGACACTTGAAAAGTGCGATCAGAGAAGAAAAGAAAAAAGTGCGTATCAGAAAGAGTAACACTTCTTTAGAATCTCTAGAAGACAATAAAGGACTTCCGTAGATAACTTTTAATTTGACAGAAGAATATGAAATGGTATTAACCCGATAGTGTAATTGGTAGCGATGTCAGTATTTACACTAGATGAGCAATTTCCCAACTGGAAAGGCTTGCCGTAGCTTTTCGGTCTTGCAATACTTTGCTCAAAATTGGTTGGTACTCCAATTTCCAATATTCTTTGAGTAAAGCGCCTAAATGTAGGCAACCAATGTATCGGTCGACCTTTAGGTTTAAGGAGCCGATTCTTCTCAAAATTGACTCCAAGTTGTCACCACGTACTTAAAAGGTGTGGCCTATCAAAGGAAGGAATTGGTCCCTAACAAGCATGAAGGTACTTAAATAGTATATTGTGTTTTTTTCTTAAATTAAGTTCAATTTTCAATTCAACATGATCTCTTGAATAGACCTTATAACGTGGAAAAATCTTCACTCATCACCCAAATGGGATTCGGAAAATCTACGACAAGGATAGCAATAGACAGCCCACTTGAGTCGAAGAGTAAAATTCAGATGAGGAATAAGGAGGAATATCGTACTAAAAATGGTAAACTTTCCCCATCAAAAGTGTCCACCACGGTCCACTGTGCGCCGCTGGCGCTTCGGTGAAAAGTTGGCGCGAGTGGGTGCTTTTATTGCGCCCCCAACGGGAGGGGAATGATGCAGGGGGCGGAGTGAAAGCAGAGAGTATCGGTAGCGCGGGTGCGGGCTTGAACCCTGGCATGAAATGTGGCTGACGTGCACAATTGTAATTTTATGATATAATAAATGTGCAACATCAACAGTATGTGTGGGTGTGTGTGTGTGTGTGTATCTACCGGCAGTCGGCGCGATGTCCATGTGGGTCCAGCGCAACAGTCCAATCCCGGGGGTGTGGGAGAGCTGGCGGGTCAGCTTTTAAATTGTGCCATTGAATTTAATGTACGGAAAATGCTTGTCTTGCTGTCGCTGCAACGGACGATCGGCCGAAGGATCACAGAAGGCAGGGGATTTATGCATGTGTGTGTGAGTGTATGTGTGTGCCGTTTTTGTGTTTACTTCGGTTTTGGTTAATTTTCATATCGATACACTTTTCCCGAAAAATCCCCCAAAACCCCATCGCGCCACGTGCAAATGCGAATACGCCGCTCCATAAGTTCCACCGGGTGTTCATTTGAGTTTGGATTAAATTAAGCTTAACCTCAAACTGACTGGTCGGGCGGCCGGCTCGGCAATCTGGGGCATAATAATGGACCCCACGCCCCCGTCCACCCCCTGTACCCCAACCACGCCTCTCGGGGCAATATTTTCAATTGTTTTAATTAATGAAACCACCGAATTATTATTAATTTCGTTTGATGCCATTACCTTTCTCCCGTCTGCTCTAATTTTCTTAATTAACAACCAGATTATGGGGAGGCGTGGGCGCATGTGTGTGGCTGTATGTGTGTGTGTATGTTTGGGGGGTGGGAAGCCAGAATGCCGCATCATTCGCACCGGATGGATGCATTTTACGATCGATCGACTGGCGTGCTGCTGCTGGTGGAAAGCTGATTTTTCTGCATCCTTCTACTGTGGGGGGGATTTGGGGATGTCTGATTATTACTAGCAGCAGCGTGTGTGTGTGTCGGTGGAGCACGCTCTGTTGCGTTTTTATTGCTTTGCTATACTCTGCATCATGTTGGCAAATTCCACATAATTTGATCAAACCGCACACAGACGCGCACGCAAATAGTGTTTTAGATGAACTCTGGCACCGGATTCGGGTTGGTATTATTGTACAACAGCCAACCGACAAGCCACTGCTGCCGGGTGGATCGTGGGGGCGAGAAAAATCAAAAGCTGCAGGATTATCACCACCACCATTGTGGGGCGTTCGGAATTGGTGCTGTTTATCGATGCAGATGTTTGGTGATTAGCTGTGCAGCATATGTGATTAGCGTGCGGATTAGCATTTTTCGTTCGGTACGCCGGTGACATACCGAGTGTGGCAGGCGATGAGGCGAATATGATTTTTAAAGCCCCCGCTTTGTGTGCCGCACACACGACCAGTTTGCTGTAAACTGCACCGGAAGATTATTTTAATCAGATCACAACGCCGCAACTGCTATAACGATCGAACGGAGTTTGTGTTTTGCGTGACAGATCCCACTGGCATCATGGTTGGATGAATGCGAAGTTAATAGTGCGAAATTTGCGATGCATTATACATTCCTTCGACTCTTTTTTTGCTCATTATCTATGCGTTTTGGAGTAATGTAAAGACCTGTGTGCAATTTCGTCACAACTTTGCTAATAACGCATTAACAAATCGTCTCAAATTTTATACTTCTAGGCAAAAGTATTCATTCATTCGGTAGGTATGCAATCTGCTTGACAGCATGGTTTATTAATGAAGTATTAAATTGATCAATTGTAATAGAATATTCATAGAATAAACCATTCGCTCATACTTTCGCACTAATAAAGCCATGATAAACCGATACTCGTGTGAATTGCATAACTTTAGGCTGATTAAGCTATTTTACGCCCAAAAGTGCGCCGTTTGCATCACATGAATGCTCTGTAAGGTTTTTGATTTGTTTATAAAACCATTATTTGCCAGTTAAATGCCCCTGCTGGATAGGCGAAGGTTAAGGTAGGCGAAGGTTAAAATTGATTTACAATTCGATGTTTTTCGCAAAAATCGATCTTAAATGCCTTTGTAAAGCGTTGATGGTACAAACTACCACTCTTTGCATACTTTCGGGCGGATATCTCTAATTTGCGCCTAAAAGTATGCAACGTGCATTAGCCCAGCACCATATTTCATAGAGTAATGAATATTTTACACAGCTCAACGCTTGTTTTGAATGCTTCACAGCATAATCGTTATCTTTCCTTATGATGACTATGTTTTGACATTTTCATAAAATGCAGTTTTTATCATAAAAACCCATGCAGCTATTGCTGCAAAAAATAAACACCTTTCCTCAGCCCGTGGGCAGATAAAAAGGGATGCCAGCGTCGTAATTGCGAACAGGAACCGAACACACCTCTACCTCAAACTCTCTCACACACCCCGTTCGGCAACTTGACAGTAGTTTATCTAAACACAAGCACAAATCAATGCGTTCACTTGCGTTCACCCGGTCGGTCCGGTACATGCGAGGGGTGCGCGCGAGAGCGCGCCCGCACCCGCGCATACACACAATCAGGCTCTAATCTCCAATTTCCAGGCCTTTTACTGATGTGGCAAATCCTTCCGTGGACTCTTCCCGGCAGGCGCGCAGCGCGGCAAGACAACGACGACAGGCGACCAATAAACGTGCGGCGAAATGCACCTTCATTAGTGAGAAATAGTTCTCCGGTGCTGCTGCTGCTGCTGGTGCTGAATAGGGCTGCTGATGGTGATGATAATGATGATGATGGTGGTGGTGCGGACGGAATGGAGCGGCCCACGGTGGCCCCGGTCGCGGTGAGTAACGAGTTGCCGATGCCGATGAAAGCTTGTTCCAGCTGCGTGGACCACACCCGGACGAAACCACACCCGGGGATGACATTACCTTCTCGCACTCTCCTATAATGGCTCGTCAATGGGGTGGCTGGGTGGGCTGTCCAGTCGCTTCCGTTCGTACCCCCGTACCCAAAAGACTTGCCAGGCATGTGTGTGTGCATGTGTCGGAGAATGCGAGAGTCCTCGTACTTTAAACTTTCGTCGGACATCACGCCGGGACGAAGCTGCTGAAAGCGGACCCATCAGCACACGGGAGTTCGGGAGTTTCGGTGCCCGGTGGCAGGGCAGGAAAAGAGTGCTTATTGCCTTCGAGGCACTACGGTTCTTCTGCTACCACCTCCTCCCCCTCCCCAACCCCACCCAATCAAGGACGACACAATAGGAAGCGGCCAGAATGCAACAAGAAGGGGTTTCGGGCTCGTGGTGATAATGAGGCGGACGATTATTCCTGCAGCAAGCCGGACCGGACGGATCCGAAAAAGCGGACCCCAAGGACCGGGCCACTCGCCTCCCCCCCATCCCAAGGACCGGGCCGGGAGTGTCTCGTGCAACGGCGTTCGTTTAATTGTACACGGACGACATCAGCGCCGACAAGACGGATTGGATTCGGTTGCGCTCGTTCGCCCCGTCCCGGATGCCCGGGACAATTAACGGGGAAAGCGTCCCAGCAGCCCGGGCGTCATCGTCCTAGATTTCACCTTCCACCACCCACCCACCCACCACCCACCAACGAGCCACCCGAGGTTCCGCACGAGTTTGTTTCATATCGGCATGCTCAATTAGATCAAATTCTAAATTTACATAATGAAAACTGATAATGAAACTCGGCACAGCGCACACACACACACACACACACACACACACACAGTGCTCCCGGTCTGTGGGAGGTTGGGCTGTCAAGGTGGGTGGCGGGGGCGCAGCCTGGAATAAAATATTTTCAATGGAGAAATTTAATTAACAAACGCTCTGTGAAACTCAATCGAGTTGAAACCGAGCTTTGTAATGAATTTTATTAGATGAAAAGCACGTGCAGGCGTGCAGGTCTTCGTGTGTGTGTGAGTGAGAAAGACGGTCGACGAGGCACACCATCACCACACGTGCTTCCCACTCGCACGCTCGCCGAAGCTCAGCGCACACTGAGATTTCTAAACAAACTGCTGGAAATTTTAATTAATTAGTTTTACCAGATACGAACGCTCGTGGTGCTGCTGCTGCTGCTGTTTTGTACAGCCCAGCACACGGGGAACGGGGCTTTGCACAGGTGGAAATCGACAGGTGAATGACAGTGCTGTTGCTGGATGGAGCTGGAGCCCGCCGTTTCCCGGATGGATTGGACGCGGATGCATTTCTCGCGTTTCGTGTGGGGGTGAAAGAAAAACCTAACACCAACATCGATGGAAAATGTACCGATATGAGCGGGTTTGAAGCGGGAGTTTCCCGGGAAAGTGCGGTGCTGATTTTTCCATAAACAGCATCCTATTTTTGCTCCCGCTCAGGTTGGTGGTATTTCTTAAGCAAAGTGTTGTTTGCGCTTTGATTGGTGTTATTGGTTGATTTTATGATTATCAAACGGTCGCAAGAGACTTGCCTTATAGCTTTTAAATTATTATGCTGACCCATAAATCATGTTCATAAGAGAATATTCCATTAGAATACAGAAATGGTACTTTTAACACAAAATAGATTTATCAGCCTGAAAGTATGCAATCTCCGTGAGAAAAAGGTTAAGTGGCAGTTTTCAATCGTAAAACAATTTGCCCACTGACAAAAATGCATTCCTAAATTGCTATGAAATGCTATGAAGCGTTCGTTCTACTCTATTTAACAGTGATTGTCAATATTTCCCCTTTTGACGATCGATATCGTTGCTGGAAATGTTGAAGAGAATTTCCAGAAATACACTGTCCAACATATGGATATTTATTATTCCGTGAAAAAAACCCCGAAAGCATAAAGTCATAAGCTTCAGTTTGCAAGAACTTGGCGAGAGCTATATTGTGATTTTGGTATTTTGAAGCTCGATGATAGGTTTATTCGTTTCACTTAGCGGATCTATTCTATGTTTTATACTCAACTTGCACAATACATAGACTTATCAAGTGTTTGTTGAATGAAGAAGGCTGATATTTCAATCATTCACAGCTAAACACTACAGGGTACGACGGCCTACTTCGATTTTCAAGAATTCTCATTCGCAGGAGGCTGCTAAAGAGTGTAAGGCTGTCACTTTTATTTCTGTGACTCAAAAAGCGTTGCATACATTTAGGCGCTTTTCATTTTCAAGTCACAACTAAGCTGTACTGTGTTTTACACTGAAATGAGATATTAGGCAGGCATTTTCCACTTACGCAATGAGCACCTAAAACTACAACCACAAAGCGTCCTTCGCTAACTGGAACGAACGGCGGTAAAATTGAGCCGAGACGAATGATGTACGTCAATATTTTAATATAACGATGATTAGCAGCGTTCTGACAGGACCTTCACCGAATCCTCGCACACAGACACGCACACACAGGTGCGGGGGTGTGGCTGGCAGTGGAAATTAATTATGTACGTTACAATTATCAGCCGGAGCATTCGATCAATCTCCCCCCTCACGGCCCGGGCCGTGTTTTTCCGAGCCGAGAGCCCGAACCGAGCCTGAGTGTAAAATACAAAGATACACCCCAGGAGCCACCACTGGCTACCCTGTCGGCCCCACCCGCCCACCCGGAGGTGGGTGGGTTGATAGAATTAATTAATTAAACTCACTCTACCGCTCGGTCCGTGGAGCCTGTGTGTACACGACACTCGCTTCCACGGCGCTGTGCGAGTTGAAAGGCGAGTCGGGCTGGAAAGTGATGGGTTACGATTTCGTGGCTGAAAAGTGTGTCCGTGTGTGTGTGTGTGTTTGATGGAGCACGCGAGGGGGGGGGAGTGGAAAAACCCGAGGCCGAGGACATTGTGTGGCGTTTGCAATGAGCCGCTCGCGAAGCGTACTGTGCGATTTATGCGTTTTGGCTCCTGGGCTGAGCGGTGAGCGAGTGCAACGCAATCGGCAATGGACCAGGCCTGGAAGCGGACGCAAATGGGTCGTTATTATTTGTTTGCAAGCGGCGGCTGGAACCGGACCGTGCAGTGTGTTAGTGAGCAGCCAATCAGATCAGCGAGCTGATTATGGGTTGCTGTGTAGAAAAGGGGGAGTTTAAACGCTTGTTACGGAGTGGATTGGGGGTATCTTGTTCCACTGGGAGATTCGCATATCATTTCCGATAGTTTCCATCTAATAAAGTCGTGCTGGTGTTCAGTTATCAAAAAGTTATCTACTGAAGTCGACCATCAACATGTTACTAACAACAACTTGCACAAAACCTTTCTGAAGGCAATGATCTTTTAACACTTCTAGTTATTAAAAAAGCTGTTTAGTTCATTCGATGTCTTCCTCCTCTAGTCTGCTCCCATTTCAACTCTGTTTTTCGGTGTTGCCCTACATCCCGGAAGAAATCTTTAAGCATTCTTCAACTATTTTTTGAAATGTTTAGGACTTCAACATCTCATCAACCTTCCAAATATCGTTTAAAGATTATAATTCTGATATAATCGTATTTTTTCACTCCTTTTTGACCAACTGAAGCACGATTTTCTGTGAAACAAGCTACAGAAAACATGTACCACAAAAGAATTGCATAAAACTGGCGCCTTAACTGACACCTTAACTAATGTTAACGTTTTCCATGGCGATTTTTAAACATTGAAAGGATAGTTCTTCAAATAAATGGAGTGAATATCAAACTACAGATAGAATGAGGTCAAGGAATGTCATAAATGAGATGAAAAAACAGAGCAGAAATCGTTGTAGAAGGCTTTTCAGACAAGTGAATTGATCAAACAATAAACACTTACATTGAACAACAATATCTTCATATTAACGTTTGCTCAAAACCGTTCAAATATCGAACACAAGCTCTTGATTCGTCAAATTTAAACACAGCTTTGGAGTTCTTACTCATCCCCTGGTTTGCCTTTTTGCCTAACATTAGCAGCCGTGCCATTCGTGCATGCGATTATAATCCGCGTTTGATCATAGATTGACGCCTCCAGGGCCCATCGGACCAGCTGCATCAGCTCGACTGACGAGAGCAGATGAAGGAACTGAAAGACAGGGAGAGCAAAAAACGCCGGGAACTGCAATTTAAACACCCAGCAGACCCAGGACAGCAACTTTTCCCGCATCCCGCACAGGGTTTTGCACAATTTTCCTCATATGCTCCTGGCCCGAAAGGTCAGCCAGGCGGGAACGCACTTTTTCACAGGCTCTGGGGTGAGGTGGGTGGTCCCGTCAACTGCAGACGACAGGCGTCCACCCCCCACCCCGCGCGGGAAAGCGCTCGCCGGATCGGATGTTTATTGAATTGTAATTAATGCGATCCGGTTGGTCGGAAAATTAGTGGAAGTTTTGTTGCTGAAATTAATCATACCTTTTTTTCCACAAAACACGCACCCTGCAGGCGTTTTGCGTTTATTGTTCTTTTTTTTGTTGTTTTGTTGGCTAGCTCTCGCTCACCGTCTGGCCCGTCCTGCCTTATCCGGTCATTATCGGTGTCGTGATTTGGTGGTGGTGGTAGTTTATTTGTAGAGGGAAGAGAGAAAAAACCTCGGCGGATCATTTAATCCTGTTTGAATTTTGAGCTTAAAACACAGATCAGCACGGTGGAAGGCAAACATTTGTAGGCCTGTTTTGTTTTTTGAACGGTTTTTTTTGTTGTTCGTTTGCTTCGTTGTATAAGGCCTGTCGGTCGCTTGTGTTTTGTTTTTTTCCCCGATCGGTATTATGAATCAAAGCTTTTTTATTCGTTTGGCTCGTACTAGGTGCCGGCATAACCCCGGCGGCGGGTCGTGTTTATGCCGGGGTTGGTTTGTGTTAGCACGTACGTCGCGCGCAGCACACGCACACACTCGAAGAACGATTTTTGACAGCGCT
Organism: Anopheles dirus; assembly: GCA_000349145.1. NCBI lineage: Eukaryota > Metazoa > Arthropoda > Insecta > Diptera > Culicidae > Anopheles > Anopheles dirus. The sequence continues at coordinate 701,792 of KB673035.1, forward strand.
TTGCGCGAACGAACGGATGCGCTCCGGCGCTTTGTTTCCTTTCGTTATCCTCCTCGTTATCAACCGTGGCGCGTGTGCAAGTTTATGACCATCATGAGCCACACCAAGAGGGAAGAGAAAAACACCCCCACCCATCCACCGTGGGTGAAAGTGAGTGGGCTGGGTGGGATTCGATTTGGAAAATGATTTACCGCACGGTGCGCTGCCCGCGTCTGCTCGTGATGTTTATTTATGCAAGCACGGCCGGGGCCAGCAGATCAAGCGAATTAAATTTCCACCATTTGGCTTTTGGGGGGTTTTTTTTGGTCGGCCCAAGAGTCTCCCCAAGGGTCGTCCGTTCGCGCGAGCCGAACCAGTCCCGAACTAGTTCCGGGCCGGGAAGATCGCTTTTGGCATTTGGCGAAAGTGCTCCTGGAAGACTGCCAAACGCCGCGTGTCGCGTTCCGCCCCAGTCCGAGGAAGATGTGACAGTTTTGGCTGGTGCGATGATGCCAACTCGGTGGCGGAAGCCGGCGTTGAAATGTGGACAGTTTTAGCACTTTCAATTATGCATAATCTGTCGTGAATGGTGCCTTTTTTTCTGCCCGGCGCTTTTGGGATTTATCGCCTCCCCACCCGGAGCTGAAGAGCCGTTCCCGTCGAACCCGATCGAACGTTGTCTTGAAATGAATCGAACTTGTTGGATATAACAAAGCGCCTAGATGTAGGCACCAGCGAGACAGGAAGTTTGGAGGGGTTGGATGCGAACATAATAGTTATCAAAATTTCATCCTTGATATGTAAGGAATAAAAAGAGGGAGCTAAAGATTGCTATCTTTAAGTTCCGAAGCACAGAAGCTTTCCCGAAATGCCTACATTTAGGCGCTTTGTAGTCATCGCAGCTGTTCGTTCGACAGGGAATCGGAACAGCCATGGTTAAAACTGTGTATTGCTCTTATACCTGTATGTTTACATCTTTCTGTCAAAAATATATCATTTGTTCTGTTTTGAAGCTATCTTCTTTTATTTTGCTATCATTTATAACTTTTTCTTCCCCTAATTGGTTTAGTTTTATGTTTTTTTAGATTACTCACAATCTATCTCAGTTGTTTAAGAAACCAATAATTTAACAGTGATTAGCCAGAAGGAAGTGAAACTGAATCAAAATTAGAAATATAAAAATTTGAACAAACAGACTTGGAAAGAAAATTTAAAATAGTGTCACGTGATGGAACAAGGGCTACTCCGTTGAAAGAAAAATATGAGATGTTTTAAAGGGTAAGTTTAACATTGAATTCTTAAGAAAGAAATAAACAAAAGCAAAGAAAAAGTCTCATAGAACATATTATTATTGCTCTATTTACCCAGCATTAGTAAAAAGTGTCGATAAAGAGGTTAGTTGAAACATTGTTTCCAAATTTTCCCGACCTTAAATTAAACTCTGTTTAGATATAATGCACATTTTCGTTGCTTTTGATGGCCAGAGAACCGATTACAAACCCAATCACACTCACCAGCCACCCAAAACTGACCTACGGATTCACTCGATTCCTCCATCCCGCTAGATCGGTGAGCGGTGACTTCAAAAGATCTTTCCACACCGTTAGCCAGGGCCAGTTAGCACACCGGCACACCGTCGTCGTCGTCGTCTGGAGGATGGTCCTGGCGGCGGTGGTGGTCATTTTCGGTGTGCGCCAATTAACTCACCCGGGGGTTTTGGCCCCGTGCGCCACGAACAATGCTCCGGGAGGCTGGCTCGCCTAATGAAGTTATGTCTTATTTATGTTTCACATTGTATTTAATTAGTAGCTCGTTCGTTTAATGACTTGAGCGTCCGCTTTCCCAAAACCTTATGGGGAGAGGGAGTTTAATCCCGAAAGGGGAGGGGGGGGGGGTTGAGGAAGTGAGTGGGGCGGGTTATCCTGCCTGCTTTTCCCCGTCGCGATGCGACTTTAGCGCCATTAAACAAAATGTATCCTTCCATGGTGTGGAAAAACATACACACACACTCACACGATCTTGCCGAGCGATGTTGCCGAGGTGTGGTTGTGTGTAACGAGTGTGCGTTAAACGATTCCTTTGAAGCTGCTAGTCGTGGTCGTCGTCGCCGTCCTCGTCATCACACGGGTGGAACGGTTGGAAGGATGTCCGCTGGAGCGTTCCATCGGGAGTGTGAGTGTTCCCGAGCCTGTCTGCCGTATCGAACCACCCATCCGTCCAACCGTGTCCCGTGTGTTTGAAGCTCGTGCTAGTGTCGTAGTGCGCTCAACACACACACACGTCCTCGCTCACAGGTGACAGTGAGTTTTTTGTTGTCGTCCCGAAACCTTCCCGGGAAACTCGTTTTTCTAAGCCGAATTCCTTAACGAAGGCACCCCGATGCCGAACCCATCCCATTCTTCCGAGGCCGAGGGGATTAACAGGTCACTTATCAATTCATCAGTAAATACAATTAAATGTGTTAATTATTGTTTGAATACAATTAAGCGGGATTTGGTGCCTTTTCTCCGGATCGGATCCGTTTTTTGATCCCCAAAACTGACCCGGCCAGGACACCGCACCGTGAAGATGAAAGCATCCCGGAAGGCGGCGCGTAGTATGGGATCTATTTACCGTGGCGCTGTTGCCATGGCGACGGATAGGGTTTGGTCGCTCCGCTCGCCGGGTCGTTGCCATGGTGGAGCCATGAAGTAGGCGGGGATTGGGGCTTTTGGAATTAAAATTAATTATCCTCACTTTGACGTCGCTTTGAAGAACAATGGAGATCCGGCAGCCAGGAGGTAAACGATTAGCGGCAACACGTACGTGGGGCGTTACGAGAGAGAGAGAGAGAGAGAGAGAGAGCCGCCAGTGACGTATTTTTATCTTCATCGCTTCACCTCCCTAATCCCATGTCCCTATGGCTGTGCGCCATACTTACAACAACATCGCTCCACCATACACGGCGAGATACACGGAACGTTGGAAAAACAACCTCCGGGACAAGTGGGGGGAGCAGTAACAAAAAAAAAATGCGAGAAAACGCTTACGAAAAACTTTACCCCGAAAGTGTGCGCCCCAGAAAGTAAGATTAAGGAGCTTAGCACGTGTAAATTAATTTGCAGCAATTAATAGAGCCGCCTCTAGTCGCCTCGTGCCTGGGAGGAATAAATGATGGTTGAGGCTGAAAAATGGCGCCGTCACTCGTCGAGTCCACCGGCGTCGACCCGCTGGGGTGGTCCATCAAACTGTTCCCGGGTGGAGGAGAGAGACGCGAACGGGTGCTTAATTTGAACTAATGCCAGAGGGTCACGCCCGGGACGGTGTGGGACGTGGGGCCAATTTGGGGCGCATTACGTTGGGAGGAAGGCGGGTTTTTTTCGTGCTCGACAGGCGGCTACCGTGATCGGAATCGGGTTGGGATTAGTTAGATGACAATGATAAACGAAACGCGATGGCGGAGCTACAGGAATGTCGTTCGCGGTAGTTCGAAGCAGTGTGAAGGAGTCCGAAAAGTGTTGCTAAGAGCATGTTTTCTTAATTTGGTCGTAAAGCTATGCCACAGGGAGGAGTTCACGTCGAATGAAATAGCAATAGTAGTTGTAAAAATAAATAAATTATAACATCCTTTATGTTTACTTCAACTGAGTAGAGCACCACTTTTTTGTTTCTCGCCAAGTTTTTGTTTCAATTTGAAGACTTCTGCATTTGAAATCAGCTGCATCATATACACATAGAAGGTTTATTGGAACCTTTTCGAAACCAAATTGGAACCTTAGCGGAACCTTGTCGGAAACTTATAGGAACCGGATTGAGGAACCGGAACCTTATTGAAACCTTATAAGAACTTTATCGAAACATTAATGGAACATTTTGGAAACCTTATCAACACCGTATTGGAGCCTTATCTGAACTTTATTGGAGCCTGATCGTAAACTTATAGGAATCTTATCGGAACCTTTTTAGAACTTTTTTGGAGCATTAACTTAAACATGTCGGAATCTTATTGGAGCGTTATAGAAAACTTATAAGATCGTTATCGTAATTTTAAACGAACATTTTTTAACCATATAAAATTTTCAATGGAACCTTATTGGCACTTTAACGGAACTTTATCGGAGCGTTAATGGAATCTTATCGCAACCTTGTCGAAATATTAAAGTAAGCTTATCGGAACTTTATCGGAGTCTTATTGGAGCCTTATCGTAATCTTATAGGAACTTTATGGTAGCTTTAGCCGAACCTTTTTGGAATCCTATCGGAACTTTAATGGAACCTTATCGGGACCTTATTGGAACCCTATTGGAGCCTTATCGGAAGCTGATAGGAACCAGTTCCCAATCTTCATGATACCAGATGATTAAGCAGTACACACAGCAAGCGGCCGCGTTGGGCTGCGAGTTCTGAGAAGCCTTGATCTGGGAAGCAATAGTATGGGGAGAGGTTTTGCTTTAGTTACTGTGTAATGTAGTCTTCTTATTCAGAGGGTCTCGGAGAGCAAAGCGTCAGTTCCAGTGATCCTACTCACCTAAAATAATCGTCCATAAGGTGTGTAAATTGCACTAAACTCTTCTGATACATTCCTGTCTTGAATAGTTACTATGTATATAGAATTGAATACTATCTTCGAAAATAAAGATCACGATCAATAATCAGAATATGAAACTATCAGAGTATTTCCCCCCCTAGAAAGAGTGTTCGACCCGAAACAGAACTCTTGCGAAAATAGTTAATTTGACAACTGACAGCAAACGGCAGAGGACGCGTGCATTCCTTCCGCGGGTATCGGACTCCCCACCAAAGAGACTTTGCGCGACAAAATGCACACACCGAACGCCGTGATGAAGCACAAGACGTGATGAGAAGAAGAAACGGATGCTGGCCCGCTCAAGAAACTGCGCGCGGGAAAGGATACGCAGGCGGCCGGCGAGCGAGCGCGCGAATGGAAGACACATCATCCCATAATCGTGCCTCGTTAACGACGGATTAGGGCACGACGTGTCCTGAATCGGGAAACATTTATTTTTCTCTCTACAGGCGCGTCTACAGCTCCTGCCGCTTCCAGCTTCTGCAAGGCCTGCTTTGCCGGTTTTTCGAGTGGTTCGGTTTGTAGTCTTTTGCTCGCTCTTGTCGCTCTCGCTCTCACTCTCGCTCGAGTTGTTAGGAGCGCTTCTTGAGCGTTTCTTCGCCATCTTTCTTCCACTGTGCGCCGTTGTGGTGGTTTTGGTGGTGGTGGGAAAACTCTAGCCTCTTTTAACAGGATAAACGAATCAAGAGTGATAGACCGGAGTTCGCTTGTCGCCCCTGTCCGTTCGACGGGGCTGGTACGGGTGGTGAAAAACCGCAGCCACCCATTCGCGGAAACGTCTTCACCGTCACCAACCGTTTTTCGCGAACGGCACACAGTGTGTGTGTGTGTGTGCTTAGTGTAGTGGATCGACGGGGGAGTCGGCGAGGCGAGTGGACTAGTGCAAAAATCAACTGCCATTGCATGCAAACTCAATAAAGATGAAGCTAATACATTATTTCGGGTGGTCTTTGAAATTTAGTTAACGTTTTGCCTCGCGGCGACCTGTTCCGTTCGATTTCGTATTTTGTGTCACCCGAGGTGCTGGGGATGGGTTTGGTGGCGCGGCGCCGAGATTTGATGATGACATTGATTTACCCAATTTATTACTGAACATTTTCAGTACATCCTCTCTCCCACACACACACCCACAGAGTCCCCCACCTCAGCTCAGATAAAATCGTTAGTTGCGCTTCAGTGATTGCCTCCACACACACATTTTTCCTTTCCGGCAGGGAGGTGTTTGATTTTTGTGGTTGCTCTCTCTCTCTTTCTCTCTTTCTCTCCAGCTTCTTCTGCACACTTCAAGCGTGCTCATTTGAATGCACATAATCAATGGCGTGTTTGTGTTGCGCGCTGATTACGGTGTGTTGGCACAGCGCAGGATAAATCAGCGCGCACCCGTCGTCAAAATTAGTCGTCAAAGGCGATCCGCAAACCGCAACCGAACTCACTTTACACGTGGAGCTGAAGATTCACCAGGCGCGCCTGTATGGGGTATCGAATTATCAAAAACCGAACCGAACGTTGTGGCTCTCGGTTGGGTTAGTTAGTTTGTTACGGATCAGAGGGGCTAATCAGCAGCCACTGTCAGGCAGTGCAGCCACTGGAAGGTGGAAGGTGCCGGGGCTGGAGTGGGGTGAAATTATTTCAATCAGACGCGGTATTCTTTCGCGCCGGTAGCGAGGAAGCGAGAGAGAGAGAGTTTTTTTTTGCTCGCCCAACTGCACCACGTGTTGTACGCGCGCGTGCTACAGAGTTGTGCAATTAGGGACGGTGCAATTTTGTGTTCGCGCGAAAGTTCCTTCCCATGGTTCATTTGGGACGTGAATGGTTGGGAATGGTTTTTTTCTGGGGAAGAAAGTTTTAGAGGGACCGAAACTATATAGGGTATTACTCGTGTAACATTTGCGTATAGTAGGTTGAGTAAATCTATCCTAGCCACCACACAAATGAAGAGGCCTTACTTATTTCAAAGGATATTTCAAAGCAATCGACTGTATAAATGTTTGAACAAACACAATCATTAGGAAGACCGTGTCCTTTCCTAAATCAGCAATACAAAACGCATCCTTTAAGCTGTTCACGAAGCTTTCTGGGACAAGATATAATATATACCTCGAATTTAGATGAACTATTCTCAGAGTTGTTGGAAAAATGTGTTGGAAAATGTACATAAAACCAGCCTAGCAGAATCAAGTGTGAATTCGATGCACGATATCTTAGCAAATGAGAAAAATATATAAACAAAAAAGCACTCTGTATAATAGAAGATGTAATAAGAGAAGATATAGTACACAAGATTGTAATCTATTAAAAAACCAGAAGATTGGAAGATTTACTGTAGAATATAACACAGAAATAACAAAGAGATTAGACAGAGTCATGTCCACCGCAAAACCCACTATCCATAAACCGTACCATTGTGCAATACTTGTCAAATATTCAATTCAAAAGGTTAATCAAGCCTTTTGGGATATTGGTAAACGAAAACGGAATGAGCTAAGAAATCAAACATGAAATAATCATATTTCGAAATGATGTCGTTGTATGATCTGTATTATTTCAACTTCTGTTGTTTATGTCCTTATTCTTCTTCATGTTCGTCTGTGTGAGTATGCTTGGGCCAACTTCGGCTTCTTGGGCCTTCTCGAAGTATTCCGTAAGATGAAACCATATAACAACAGACCGTCTAGGACTCAGGCCATTTGTCCCAAATTGATTATGTTTTATGCTATATTCCCCTCATACATATCAACTAAATTAAGACGTAATGCTGGGATGATGACATAAATTGTCATAAAAGAAGAAAAAGGAGATCATCTGGATACTAAATTATCTTGAGAAACACGAAAGAAAAGATTAGATAGTAAAGCTTCGAAAACGTTCATCATGTAACAAACCATGACCAGTAACATCAACTTGTAAGTTATATGCGAAGGTTATATATTTACTCACTATGGGGTGTAATATTTTGCAGATATCTGTATGAATGCTTGAATGAAGCTCATGTCATTACGAAACCGCACAACATTGTTGCCGAAGAACGAAAAAAAAAAACAAACCACTCCAAATCAAGCGACAAACTTTCAAATTCTAAGAAACCTGTCAAGACGTATCGAGACTCATTAAAATGCTTTCGGTCGGTGCTAGAAAGGACCCGTGTCGCCGTGTGACGCGCCTCGTGTGTACCGTGGCTTGGCCGAAAGCCATATCCTAACCAGTAACGAACGAGTTAGTTAAAATACCTTCACAGTGTGACATCGGAGCGGGAGATGCTACCAAGGCAAGGCAGAAGAACGGCAGAAGCAGAAGTCCGATTCGGTGACGTCCTTGCCCTGGTCGGTGACGGCTGTCCGTTTTGCGCTCGAAGAAAGGGAAACGGTATAGACCGCGCGCGCGCATCATTAGCCGCGCGCGGTTTAATGCGATTCATCAAACCGGGTTTCGGTGTTTGATGTTTCGGGACTCGGGGCTCCCAATTATTTTTCGCTCGATCTGCGCCTCCGGTACCATCGCGCGAGCGAGAATTTGATAATATTACCACATCGGAACGGAAGGCGCTTTTCGGCACGAAAAAAACAAACACAAGCCCGTGCGGCATGATCAACAAAGATCATCAGAGGGACAAGGTCCACGAGAACACAGCAAAAAAAGCTGGCAAACTGGCCCATAAAAGACAAAACCAAGTGACATCGGTCGGCAGCGATCGCCGGCACCGGCGCACCGTGGAAGATTGGCGAAGATAGGAAAATTAATTTTAATTGAACATTTTATCGGCCGCCGCAATTTACAAGCCGTTGCCGGTGGGATGGGTTTATGTTTTAATCAGATGTGAAATTAATTAACTGATTATTTGGTGCACTGATTCGGGTTTATTTGTTTTTTTTTCTTGTTTTCTGCTCACACAAATGTTCATTTCGCTTCAACGGCAGCGCAGGTTGCAAGTCAACCTGTTGGAATTCCATCGTTAGAATGGCTCCCGGACCGTGGACGAGGCTTTTGGTGTGTGCATTGTGCAGTCTGGTGCACTCTTGTGCCATTTCGTTCTGGAAGCGGGGACAAAAACCGGCTATCCCGCGGCTTGAGTGATGAATAATTCCCGGGCGCACTTGCGGAACGACGCCAGACGTCGAAGTTAGTAGGGGTTTGAATTTCAAATGTCCCAATAGAGCACACAGGGAAGGTGCACGGGTTAGGTGTAGTGTTTATTTGGAAATTTTTGAGTAATTTTATGATTTGTTTGTGAAGAGAAATAATAACTTTCATATTTCTCTCTTCAAAACTAGTGTTTTTCACTCATATGAAGCTTTTGTTTGACAGTTTGTAGTATCAATGTATATTGTAATGCTTCTGCTTAGTTAAAAACTTATAGTTTGTTTATCAATTGATTTGTGTGTTTTTTTAAAGATATATCGTGTCTTTTATTATTTTTATTATTTACTGAGTTACTCACAGGTGTAAACAAGTTTGAAAATATGTTTAAGACATGTTTAAGAGTATTGTACTCAAGGAAAATTATTTTCATTTAATGTGGTATGTGACTGAGCATGTGGTTTTACTGAAAAGAAATAATAAAATAGAGAATAGAGAGTAGAATAGAAAACAAAGAAAATAAAGAACAACTAGCAAGCTTTACATTATATTTAATAATAAAAAGATAGCAAGTAAATGAAGCAAAAATCATAAAAATATGTTAAACTGTCATAAAATAGTGGAGAAAGGAACATACATGGCTAAACTTGTTCGTTTTGTATGTTGACAACAAGAAAAAATTGCCGATAAAATAAACATCTCAAGTATTTGCCTGAAATGTGTTCGCAAAGATGGAATTTGCAAGCACTCTTTCCATATTCTTTATAATTAGTCTATTGATTTTTGTTCTTTTTATTAATTTAAACAATCGAAAGGATTCGATTATTTACATTCCTTTACTTGATACTTCATTTTCATACTCTGACTGTTGCTTTTGAATGGATTAAATGCTCTACTAAGATTGTTCGTCTTTATGAAATCTTTTCTATATGATTATATTGAATTTTTCACATTGTTTTGTTATTGTATTTGAACTTATGTTGCTTTTAGGTTTCGTTTCTAAGTTATTTTGTTTTTCATTTTAACTATGACACTATTTTCATAATATTTCTCTTTGTTTTATATAATTTTTGCTCGGTAGAACTCAATAGACCTCACTGTGAGCGAACAATACCAAACTTCTATTCCTATTCTTTTCTAAACAAAACTCCCAATATTCCACTGCGTCGTAACAAACAATCAGAGGCCGTACCGATGCATCGCAAAACAAAACGCTGCAATTGTGCAATAGCCGGGTTGTTACCGGGTTCTGCAGCCGCACCCACACACACACACATAGCCTCCCGATGCATCGATGCCTAATTTATCTGTAAAAGTACACCATTCAGTACAACCGCCAGGCACCGGCGAGCGACGCCTACGACAGCAAATAAACAAGCCACTAAAGTAAATAAAGTTTATCGCCGGCGGGCCACCACGAAACCGACCGCGACCACGCAGTCCGTGTCCGTGTGCTCAGCACGAGGCACACACACACACACACAGGCGAAAAAAAACCCATCCGTCCAAGCTCGACGAAACTGCACTGCACGCTGCAAAAAATTCGGATGCAGAAATGCAATCCACCACCACCACCACGAAGACCGGACGGCAACCCCGGCGTGACCCATGGCCACGGACGAACCAGAACGGGCAAACGCAGCAGAAAACGGCCCGGGTTCGGCCGTTTCGGTCCCGACCGGGCGGATACGGACTCGACGCAAAAGTGTGAGGAAAAAATATGGCTCCAATTAAACTGACTCGTTGGTAGCCAATTACTTTGATTCGGACATAATGGGACGGAGCGGCTGTGGGAGAGGCGGGGGGTGGGGGCTGGGATTTCGTACCCGATCCGGTTTTAATCACTCCCGGACTCCCGGTCGATGTCGAAACCAAGCGCGGGCGCGCGAAGGATCTTCGCGAGAAACACGCCGATACGAGAATGATGATGATGCCGTTGCTGCTGCTGCCGCTGCTGATGACGATGATCTCTGGAGCGGTGATCGGGCGTTTACGTTGAAATCGATGCCCGTTTGACGGTTTGACTCGCATTCTGGGTGTGTGTGTGTGTGTGTGTGTTTGCTGGTGGTAAGCTTAAAGGGGTTCTTTTGCAAACGGCTTCCCGGCTTTTTGTGACGGACGGCGGAAATCGTTATTTTAACGAGACGCTCTTCTGTTTAAGGACACAAGCCGCGAAGGGGAGGGTTTGGAGCGAGCGAGCGTTCCTGCAAATTGGAGCATATTTTACTGCGTCGATTCGCGGGACTCGCGGGCGCGGTGGTTTTTTTTCTTGTCCGCCGGGCGTCCTATAATGATTTTACATTATCTTTACTCGTTGCGCGCTCTAAAAATCGGCGGTATCGATATTTGTTTGTTCAATATACACATGATACGAATTGAGTGTTACATTGCAGTTTCAATTCAATTACATATGGTAACTTTTAAGAAAAATATCGTTCAAAAAGGGATTTCACATTGCTATAGAAACATGTCTTGTAAATCACAACACTATGAGAAATACACAAATAACGATTTTTACGTCAAACACGGCTTTGTGTGAAATTTTCCGTATTCTTTAGAACTTGACAGATGAGGAATCCTTGTTTTGTTTTCGTTCTAATGGTACGTGAACTTTTTAAGTTTTGCTATCTCTTCACCTGAATTGGCAGATCTAGCTCGAAAGTGTAAGTATTCTTGTTCGAATTCGTATTCCAAAGACTACTTTGTTCAAGAAAGACTATCAATGTTCATCAAATTTTGAAGTTATGCTACGTTTTCATGAGTAGAATAAAGAAGGCATTGAGAATAGATACTTTTTTGTTGATTGAACATTTATAAAGAACAGAAAACTTTTCGAGATCCTATATAAAGCACTTCATGAAATGGTGGAGCAAAACATGCATTATAAAAGACAAAAATATAAACTTGAAAACTTGAAAACAGAAAAACTAGACATTTGAATAGTTTTCTTTAAAGTAATACCCCTTAAATCAAGCGTTCTTATTGAAAATAGAACAAAATACAGAGACGAATAGAGGAGTATATATAACCATCTAGAAAATAGCGTTAATAAATATCATAATAGGATGAAATCAATCGAGAGAACAAGCTGTTGTTAACGAACTACAACAGAAGTAGTTTAATGTTATAACTCAACTACAATCAATAGTTCGCTCGTCTGACTGGAAAGGTAGTCGTTTCTAATTTTGTAAAATATTCATCAAATAAGAAAATAAAACAAATAAATCTGAAATATATTAAGCTAAAATCTGTTGAGAAAGTAAGATTAAGCTGACGAATGTTCCGAAGTAGTTTAGTGATATAACTCAAACACAACACAAACTCGTATCGTCTGACATGCAACGTTGTTGTTCTTAGTTCGTTAAACGAAAACGTTTATAGGGAAGCCTTTAATCTCCCCACTCTCTCTCAGGTGTATCAGGGCTCTGCTGTCACTTCATCAGGTCCATCAAATAAATCTTAAACGAATCCATCGAAAACATCACACCCCAACGTGGCAGTGTGTCGTTTAGGGCTCGTTCTCTCATACGGAGGACACGCGAATCGCGGACCGAGATCGTTTAGTCAGCCCGGCGATCCGGGCGAGCTTTAGTTTGATTACAAAAATTGCATTGTTCGCTTTTGGAGCGTGCAAGAAACGCCACGGCGTGTCAAAACGACGATGGCGCGTCACCTTTGATGCAACCACCGGAAGCTGGAAACTCTCCACCAGCAGCCGATCGCAACAGTTAGCTCGAGGTACCACTGGAGCCACTAAACACTAGAAAAGGCCTACCTGGTGACAAAGTTTCACGCCCGGTGATGAAACAATTCCCTGAACGGTAGAAAAAGCCGGAAACCGGAAACTCGTTTCGCTCGAGCTTGGCAGGCGCCAACGTCTCGAACCGGAACGCACCGTTTGACGACGCCGGCGATGGATACGTGTGTTAAAATAGGACCACGCGGGCACCGGAACCACCGAGCGTATTCCGAACCGAATGCGTCACTTTAAATCCACCAGCTCAACCCGTGGCGATGCGTTTCTCCAGCGTCCGGGTGTGATCGAGTCGAGCCATAATTGAACCACAGAAATTATTCATAAGGATAAATAAGACCGGAAATACAGTGTACGCGGGTGTGTGTGTCTGTGATGGCTAGACGGACGGTCGGACAGCCGGCTCCGGACTGCCGCTGCACAAACTGCACTGACAATATTCAATTTTGTCGCCTCGGACACGCTTCCGATATGTCCCCGACCGGACGTACGTCACGTGCGTCGATCGGTCGTTGGATGTTTTTTTTTTGTTCATGCCGGACCCCGCTTTCATTTCGATGCTGTCAATCGACGGCGGGATGCGGGTTTCGTTTTTTTCACCGTCGTGTGTGAGTTGTTGCTGCTGCTGCTGCTAACACTCTCAACAGAATTAGCTTTTTTCCTTGCGCGTCCTGCCGTTGGAAGGATGTCTTTTTTGCGTAGATGGGGGAAGCTTTTCGTCGCTCCAATACCCAAGCGAATTGATCGTGAACGTGTGTCTAGTGGTGCTAGACGATAGAAAAAGAAAGTAATAATCGCTCGAATTGTTAGGGAAATGTATTTTTTTGTTTCCTATCTTGTATTGTCGTGATAGCTTGATAATGAGAAAACTAATATTTTAAATCCTTTAGCCAAGAACAGTAGCATTGTTTTCCTACAGGTGCCTAACAATTTAAGTACTTGCAAGACTTATCTCACCGAAAATTTGTATGAAACAGACAAGAAATGGGTTGATAAATCACTAACTAATAGCGCAATGCCGTATTGCGGGTCGTATACTTTTAGGCGTTGTTTCAATTAGTGAGCCTGAAAGTATGCAATTTTCACAACAAACGATTCACCATTGTACTATTATTGATTGATATGTTCAATTTGTTAATATGTTTAAATGGGTGAGTAAGCATGGATATGAGTAACTTTACCTGTTAGTAATTAGAATGGATGCTTAAAATGTTGAGTTAATCTTAGTTGTGATGCAGAATCTTTGGAGCCAAAAACATACTACCATTACTATCGAAATTAGTTTCAAAAGAACGCAAAAACAGTAGTATAGTAAAGTTGTAGGGTGAATCGCATACATTTAGGCGTTAATTCAGCTGATTAGCCTGAAGGTATGCATACTTACCCCTCCACTAACGCTCGATTTATGAGTTATTTCGTCCATACGTATTACGCATACTTCTAAGCATTAAGTATTAACGTTTCCTGTACGTTGCATACTTGTAGGCGTTAAGAAAGAATGTACCATCTGATGGACTATAGTTAGAAGATGGTTTCGATTCGTAATTCGCTTAGAAGGTCTTATCCCTTTCAAATCTCGGTCTTAAATGCAATTATCTTAACTGTTTCATTGTGAACGCTGTATTGCGGCAAGCTAGAAAGTCTGTCAAAATTTCGGCTCTGTCAAAGTGAAAAAAATCTAAATTAAATCCAATCCGTGACCAGCGAGTGAAGTTTGCAGCCCTCCCTACACGCAAATGCCACGCCAATTGTGCTCGTGTGCTCAATGGAAAGTGCACCACATTCTAGAACCATTCCAAGCTGCCAGCTGATGACGATGGCCGATGGTGATGGTGATGATGATGTTCGGGCAGGGCAGATAAAATTGTACCCTGGCGCCCGGAACGATTCTTCCCCGAAATCGGTGCATCCGCGATGGATGTTCGCGCAGCAGAACCGACCCGGACCCGGATCGGCCACGGATTGAATTTCGTTTACGAACGGGTGTTGTGTTCCCGGCGTCTGCCCGTCCCGGGTCTCGGTGGCCTCGGCGGAGGTAATTCGTTTTATTAAATTATTGCTCACTGCACTGCTTTGACTGACAAATGGTTGTCAAATGTCCGGAAATATCCGGCAGAACCCGCAGAACGGTCCGTGGTGGCAGCACGGTTTCGGGTCGGGCTTTCCGGTTCGGTGCCGCCGATAAGGTTGCGGGAAATATTTGAGCGTATTGTTATTTATGATGCAAATTTGTGATCGCTGTTGGCCGGATGCGCCTCGGCGTGCCGTGAATGCAAGCCGAAACGGTTGGTAGAGTGAATGCAAGTTCTAGTGCGAGTCACAGAGTGTTGGCGTGTGCTTTTGCTTTCCATGTTGCGATGTAAGAGCTTGTAATTTTTGAATAAATTTTCAGAGAGTTTTATTAAACGCTGTTTGAGAGATCACTACCCATTAAAAACATATTTAAAGTGGTTTGAAGTATAAAATCAACTACAAACTCTCATACTCGTTGGGTTGTAGTTAAACGGAACGATATTGTTCTCTTTGAAGACAAAGTGTTAACGCCTTTGGTTATGCAATTTGCATACGTTATAGTAGACGGGGAAGTTTTGCATGCAAAGTAACGACTTATTCGACTTGTTTTGAACGCGTTTGCAGTAGGAATCGAATATTTTCGCTCTGGATGAACAAATTTGCTCCTAACATAATGTAATTGGTACTTTACTGTCGCTTTTTCTGCGCCGGGTGTAAGTACTAATCAAGCGTTTATAGTGTAGTTGGGTACGTTAGGTCTTATTAGAACAGTTTAAGAAACAGTGTATACAATTTAGAATGGTTTATACACGGTTTTGTTTCCTTTCTTGTTACTGTGTCCTTTCTGTTTTCTTATGATTTTTCTTCTATTTCTGTTTTTAACTGTACTTTATTTAATAGATGTTATTGTTTTATTTTTGCTTGTGGTTTTTATTCTATTAGCCCCAATCGTAGAACGTCTATGAGAGATAAAGCGAAAAGGGTTCTAAAAAATCCGAAAAAATAGATACTGCATACATTTAGGCGAGATATGTTACAATCTGAAAAATTAACCATGAGTTGCATACATTAAGGCGTTAAATGGGCAATTCAATGTTAACTAGGTAAACAAACTGTTAATCAGTGAAATATTACAACAATCCTATACTTTTCCTATGAAAACCTCCATTTTCTTCGAAAGATTAGGTTTCCTTGGACGTTTTTTTCCCCATACACACACACTCAAGCAAACCAAGCGTAACAGCGGAAATGTCAACCGTGCGGCCCGACCACCGTAAGGTCAGCGAGACGGACCGACGGATTCGCGTCGCGTTGTTTGCCGTGCTCAACCAAATAACTAATTGCACAGTTTACTTTCGATCGGCCGAAAAATTGCATCCCCACACACGCGACGCGAAGTTTTGCTGACGTTCCCTAAAGGGACGTTCGCGGGCCAACAAAAAAAAGCAGACGCTTGATGTGTTGTTCCGTTTCTGTTGCCTCTCTAAACAGTGTGCGCTGGGTTGCATCGAACCCTCTTGGTGGTGCATCGGCGAGAGAAAAAAAAAACGCGAAGCAACAGCAAACGCATTCGATGCATTCCGAGGGCCGGTTCTTTCCCTCTTGCGCTGAGCGTTGAGTTCGAACGATGCCGTGATTTGCCGGCCAAAGTTCCGGGCCTTTGTTAGCCCCCAGCCGCACCGCGTGTGCATTCGAGTGCGAAACTTCCGCACGGCGCAGTTTGGAAGGCACGCCGGCCACACTGTGCAAATTGTAGCCTCACCGCTACGCTCGGGAAGGAAGCCCCGGGAGTTGTGTTCATCGGAACGACCTTGCCCGCACGCCGCAAACTGCAGTCAATTGGCAAAGTGCAGTCGGGTCCGAGTTCCGGCTTCCGCCGCTCGTCCACCCGGTGCTGGAGTGCGTTTTTGGCGTGCGTATAATATCTGCGCGAAAATGTGAATTTGATTAGTCGCGAATTGAAATTCTAAACTCAATTTAACTTTCGAACGATAAATAAATAATGTTGGCCTGCCCTGCTCGTTCGGGTGCGGACCGTGTTTCGTCCAGTATGTGTGTGTGTGTGTGCGTGTCGTACACCGATGTGATGTGCGAAATCTCAGGCCACAGGATCGCCCTGGTACGGTACCGGCAGCAGCACGGTAAACCAATATGTACGATTACCGATGCCGTTCCGGGTGGGAAGGGTTCGTCCCGGACCGAGCCGAAACGTTTCGGGGAAGTTTATTTTGCGTCTGTTGCATGGACCGCGACGTACCGGTACGGATCGGGCTAATGCTTACGTCAACCGTTTCCGCGTTGAAAACGGGCTGTCTGGTGCGTTTGACGGATGGAGCAGCAAAAAACGTGAAGTAGCGCAGCCCACTGGGACAAGCCGGAACAAGCCGGACAAATCAATTCATTTCATCATCGTCATCCTGGCAGGAGTTCTGGCGTCCGTTCTGTGAATTATCAAATGAGCTTTTTATTTCGTTGCCCCGCTAAAACTAATTGAATCCAACATTCCACTGCCGGTGGGATTCCATTTCCAGCTTGCGGCATTAAAATTCAATAGCACAGCGTCTGGGCCCGTTTTTTGACACATCATTAAAGGAGGCTTTGCGTTTTTTTTTTTCGGTGGTGCATATGAATATTCATCTCCCTCTCACCTCGACGACGCGGTTTGTGTTTGAGCTTCGATTGTCCTGTCGTTTCGACGTTCCGTTGCGTTTGCTTTTCGTTCGTTCTTGCTTATTTTCTTATCTCTCTCTCTCTCTCTCTAGTGCACGAAAGAATGCACATTTTTAGTTCGGGTTAGAATCGTACGAAAAGTTGCTTGTTTGTTAAAATTCCTTTGTTTCTGAGATGGATTTGTGATTTTAGGTTTTTTCATGCACCAACCGTATTAAGAACAGTTTTGTATGAAGAAACCCTGAAGCTTGAACCAAAGTGTGTTTCAGGGAGTTGAATATGTTGTGAAAGCTTGGAAACGACAGGATAAGTGATCTGCAAAAATGTTTTATTAACGATCTATTTGCCATCAATTTAACCTATATTCTTCTGTAGCTTTCTACAAGTTACGCTCTTCGTCTATAAGATTCGATTAGGTGTCTTTGTCTATTTTGATTTCTTTTTTTCCGTTTTCTATCCAATCTCTATTCTTACCATCTTGAGTTTGCAAATTCATCGGTTCATTAGGGCCTTATATCATGAGTTATATTGTTAAGAATTGGTTTCTGTTAACTTTAAGACTATAATAGCATTTTCCATTGAGTTTCATAATTGTTTTTGGTTAACTTTGATGTGTGAACCACTTGATAAGTTATAGTTTTAAGTATAACCATACATAAAATTGAAATTTACAAGTACAATAACATTGTATGACTAAAATGTCGAAGTTACTCCACAAAGAGTAACTCAATAAGACGAAATAATAAAAAAAACATGACCCTGTAACGCCAATACATATGACGGTTTAACTTTTTTCAATGTGTTGGAATGAAAATCTTTTAGCTAATCCAATTCCGTAGCTCAAAGACACAGAGTCACCCAGAATACTGAGAGAAAATCAACTTTTATTTAGTTTGTTTGTCCTGCCATATCCCAGCCTCATTAAGACTGGACAATCAAATCGTTAATAAAAGGTTTTTAAGGAAAATTACTTGCTTTAAATCAGCATAATCCAGTTAGTTACCCAAAAGAATGAAATGTGCTCTTTAGGGACTGTATAAGATTAATGGATGATAAGTCGAGATAGCATCAATACTTCGAAAAGTTAAAATGATGAAGATACACGACTAAAAAGCGTTTAAAAGATGGAGGAAACAACGATAGTCTCAAAGCACTGACATAAAAGACATGTTTTGAAACCTTCCGCACAACGCAAGCATATCAGACGTTTCAAGAGTCAACGCCACCTCCCACGCGGACTCGCTGACGCGACCGGAGACACAACCCTTTTACGGTGCTAAATGTGCGACACATGGAGCCATTTTTTGTGTGCGTTCGATTTGCGTGCTACGAATGGCCAAACTGTGATTGCTCGTCCATTTCCTAGCCGCTGGAACCCGGAATCCGGGACGGAACGGTTCACGCGCGGCCCGCGATGCCGATTGACGGATAAATTCGTTAATGTACCCTTACGCGGGTCCCCATCCTTGAGCCCGTCGCTTTCTTTGCCGGACCGGCGACGGTGCGCTCGCTCCATCCATCAATCTCATCCGTCAATTGCGCCCGCCCGCCCGCCTAAGGCGCGCCGGAGGCCCGTTCTCCGCAGCGCATTTGCATCAAAGGACACGGCCACGGCTGTCGCACGGGGCCCGCAAAATTAGTCGGCCGAGAACCCGCCGAGAGGCCCGCTGACATTGAGACAAATTGGACACTAAAACCGTGTGCGCAATCGGCATCGCATCTTCACTGCGGGCGGATGCGGCAGAAACAATGCGTAAATGGGCGTGTTTGCGTGTGCGTGTGGGGGGGAATAAAAATGTTTGCATTCGATCCGGTGTCCGTCCCGGTGCCGGGTGTCCTTTCTTGTCCGGCGGAAACAGACACGCAAATTGTGTTCTCGCTGCAGCTAATCTTCGAATCTGACACATGCTTCCCTGTGGCTCTCCGGCACGACGACAGAATGCGAAATCGTCTTTCAGCCCAGCACTTTCGGGACGGATGGGTGACAAATTCGTCAACGGGGCTCGAATCCTTCGGGTGTTGTCTTTCACTCCGAAGGGTGATTCCCGCAACGAAGTCTGCTCCGCCGTGCCCGTGGCGGTGAAGACTGCTGCAGGCGAATCGAATCATTCGGGCCCGTTCACGCCGTTGCCGGGAAGGAATGCTGGCCGCACCGGGTCGCATTTGCATCGGACTTTTGTGTTTTTTTCTCTCTCTCTCTCTCTGCACCTCCCACTCCAGTGTCGCTCACTGCGTCATGTCACACTGCAGGACGCGCAAAACGCTCCGGACACACGCGGAGGAACCGGTCTTAGGTGCCGCCTTGTCCGGATGCTTTTAATTAATCTCGCACCGGTCCGGCACCGGGCACCGTGGCCGATTTGATTTCGGCGGAAAAATACGATTAGCCGGGCGGGCGCATCAAAGAAAAGCCGACGCAACAATGGCCGGTTTGCGGTTTTTTCTTCCGGTACCGCCGGGTGGCGATCCGGCGCCGTTTGTTTGTGTTCGGAATGCACGCTTCGGTGCACGCTTTCGGGGCAGGTGCTCGTATGCATTTTCGTGAGCAATCTCGGACGCCTGAGTGCCGATGTTTGTCCTCGGGGCCGGGTTTCCTGCGAGGCTGCTAATGTGAATAACGCCATTAACAACGCTGCAGACGAACTTTTCTCATTGACTGGGTCTTTCTTCTTTAGCGATGGGATGGCGTGAACAAGTGTTGTGAATGAAGTCTGCTCCAGAATGCTGCTTTTAAACATATGCCCCATTGGAACTGGCCGAAATATCTGTTCATACTGTATTGGAACGATAATGCAGTGTTCTGTTGAAGAAATGGCATAGTTTCAGGCGGTTTTAATGCGTGCGCCTAAATGTATGCAAAAGTGCGCCTAAAGATATGCAATCAGCACTTCTATTGCTTTACTTATGTTTTTTTTACCTTTTCGAATGAACAAATTTACTTTGCCATTTTTTCGCGTAAAAGTTGTTAAGTTAACAGAAGCAGAAACCTTTGAAAAATGGAATTTTCATCACAGTCTGGGCCTACCAAACCTCCTCTGTTCATGTGGTCGGCCTAAAAGTACTTTAAGGGCTGGGTCGTCCGGTGTCATTCTACTGACATGACCAGCCCACCGAAGTTTGGAGAGTCTAATGCGTCGCATAGCTGATTTAGTTTGTCATTGTGGCGGCTTCTCCATTACGGGGCCCATCCACACATACGAGGACCAACAATCCTTCTGAGCATCTTCATCTAGAACGTGATTAAGAAGGCTTCGTCACATTTGTACAGGCTACGGAGCCTCAGAGGCGTATGTAAGTACTCAGACTTCGTATGTTTTATATACATAGTTCCAGCTTCGTCCGTCGCGACAGGCTCTAACTTTCATTCACTTTCCTCTTCAGGTTTACTACAAGCAGTATTCAGTCGCTTTATAATCGATTCCAGATCAAACGAGATTCCTGAACGATGCGAAGTAGGGAATATATTAAAGAATTCAAGTTTTCCTAATCTTCTTGCTAACTCACACTATGACATGATTGAAGTAACTTGCTATGCGATTATGGCGATGCCAAACATGTATACAAACTATAGAGAGGAATGAAAGGTTCCGTTTCCGGGAATGGAATCTATTTTCCAGGCGTTTCTGAAGTAATTGCCTATATTTAGGCGACATCATTTGTCCAACATTATCAAATATTTCAATATTGCCTACATTTGGGCGCTATCGACTGCAAACACTATCTATTACACTATCTGTCTATCTATCTATCAATTTTGAGCACTATCTATATATTTTAAGTTGCCTACATTTAGGCGAAATCTATTTCCAACAGGTATCATCAACATGATATTCGTATAACTCTCATTGATTTCAATATACATTCACCAACTTTAATCGCAACTATTTTTCTGTTCATCCAACTATTACCACCGATAGGCTGAAGAAGCTCATCAGCTACACTGGGAAAGAATCGTAAGCGTTCCCTCGAAACGAAACCGTTCATTGGAAACTATCCGTTCCCGGTTAAAAATGAACTATCAATTAGCGAAATCCGTCCCGGCGAAACAATGCAGGCGAAACGATGACGACACCCACCATTGACGTGCCGAAAGGCACGGATATCGCATGCCGTACGAACGGGCACGCCTGGCTGATAGCCCGGCCCGGCCTAATCGTACCGCCGTGGAACGCCGTGGAACGTTCACCGTGGCACCAAACGTTTCTCGCGCGGAAAAGCGCGAACCACCCGCCCCAGCCCACGCGCCGTAATGTAATGAGCACCGCGGACACGCGCCTTTGCGCCGCGAAAAATAACCCCCACTCTCCCCCCGGGGGAGGGCCCTCACGGACGGAACCAATTTTCATCTGGAAAAGTGCTAATTAACTAATTCGAAACGGGAGGCCACCGGGAGGGATGACGATTCTACCGACGGCGCGAAACACAAAACAAAACGCCGGAGTGCGCTTCCAACGTTCCGAGCCGGAACGATCAGGCCAGTCAGCGCCGGCAGCGTCCTTCGCTTGCCGCGACCGGCTGGCTAGATGCTATTTCGTTAATTAAACTTCCGGAATGATTAATCAAAGCCGTCGGAGAGCAGGAACCCTTTCCGGTTCGGGCGGCTCGGGCTGCTCTGCGACGTAATGATTTCCAGCGTTCGTCCAACGAAGGACGAACGGGTTTTCCGGCCGTGGTCAGCCGTCACCGTCGTCGTCGTCGTCGTCGTTGATTGGTGGTCAGTCTTTGGAAATAGTCGATGATCAGATTAAATCCGATCCACGCGGAAATTTGTTTACCGGCCGATCGAACCGGCGCGTTGTTGGGCAAATCGAACGGAATTTTAAAGGACCCTCCTGTTCGCCGAGGCCGTTCCTGGCCACGAAGCCAATATAACGTCAACAGCTGTAATTCTTAATCAATTCCGGGTGCGTTCCCCCTCCATATGGACCGGGACGATTGGCTCGTCGTCGTCGTCGGCGTCCGGCAACACTGAACCATCGTGCTGGCTGGTACGGAGTGAAATTAAATCGACACGGTGCAACCGTGACGCACGATGCGCCCGGACGCCGGTGACAGAATTAACCACCGAACACGGACGGACCGTACAATCGACACAATCGACCCCACCCACCGCCCAGCGGGCGCATTCAAACGCACAAATAAACTCCCGTAATTGCACTCCTCTGCACGGTGCAGCGGACCTGCATCTTCGTCTTTCTGCGCGGCGTGCCCAGTGGGTTTTGGTCGTTACGAAAGGTTCGTTCGTTTGGCCCCGTGGAGATGGCCGGGTTGGTGCTGCGGTTCCACACACAGACACGCACACACACGAACTGCATTATCTCTAATGATTTTACGCCTAAAGCCCGTCGGCCGTTTCGGGCTGCGCGCTCGGTTGTCTTACCTTGCAGCCGGGCCCGGGTTGGGTTTGACTGTTCAAACATTTTGCGTTTGCGAAGCGCGGGCTCGCAGTGTAACTATGTTGAGCAATGGTACTACAGCTCGGTAGCGGAAGGGTTTTGGGTCGTTTTGGAGTTGTTTAAATTATGGTCTGGTAGATGGTTGATTTTTCCATAAGGTTAACATATTTGAGATACGTTCTGAAGCAGTTAAACTAAACGACTTCTCCAATATAATTTTGATTGTTTATATCATCATATGTTTCTTTTTAAAATGAAATTGTAGTTTCGTGATCATAGAATTGATGAATAAATTGCAATTCGTTAAAAAATAGTTTAAAAAAATCTTACTTTCAACCTTTTTTGAATTCAGTATACTATTTTGTAGTAAACTGTAGCAATAAGAGGGGTTTATACTTAATTTATTACACAAAAAGTAAGAAAAAGGATTATGTTTATTGAAATGTCATCGTCTAAACATAGTGAGTAATAGTATTTAACAATTTATCAAAAAACATAACCTAATACGACTCTTCTAAAACGAAGGTTTGTGTCTCGGATACCTTTACGCCGAAATGTATGCAATCGGTTTTTCCTTCCACGAGTGAATCTCGCTGATGATGAGCTTTATGTTGATACCTCATTTATTATGTTTATAACCATTAGAGGTGTAACATTGAAATTTTGGATCGATTCTCCATATAAAGTTAAATAACATTATAGTCTTATAGGGTTCCTTTAGTTCAATCGAAACTTTATCGAAGTCTTCCAAGGAATCCGATAACGTTTCGATAAGTTGCCGATAAAGTACACATAATGTTACGATTTAGTTCCGTTAAAATCGTATAAGAACGTCGTCATCGTTATAAGAACCTGATAAGAATCTTATCCGAACTTTTTCGGAACCTTATCGGACCCTTATTTGAGCGTTATTGGAGCCTTAATGGAACGCTATCGGAACCTTAACTGAGCCTCATCGGAATGTTATCGGAATGTTATCAGAGCCATATATTTGGGGTTTCCATACCATTTCTTCCAAGATCGAGGTCCTTCCGAGCTCGAACTCGGTCCTACGCGGCTGCTCTATCCGTCTCTTAGTTATAATTTATATTTCTGAATTGAAGGATTGTTTTTGGGGAGCAATCGTCTCTTGCAACGTCATAATAAACATCAAAACAACACGCTCACGCTCAAACATCATTAAATAATTTTCCCAAATCATCTTGCTTTTCATACATTCGTAACAGCAGAACGTACGACAGTCGAAGCCTCTATCAGAAATAATCGATTTAAATTCAAAGTGAGACCTTTCCTCCGGCTCTGCGACACACTAACGACGCTGCTGTGATCTGACGAATCGCACTGTTGCGGAAACAAATTTTCCAGCAACGTTTTATGTCCCCCTAAACTAATCGAACGGATCAAACGTTCGATGGAAGACACGCTTCTCAACACAGTCGCCAAACGCGTGACGTAACTCATTTACGTTCGCATTCGTTAGCTGTTTTGGTGGTTTTCCTTCCCGGCTACATTTTTACGATAATCGAGAAAGCCGTTACGATGGGCGATGTGTTGGTGTTGTTTTCCACCGCGGAAAAACAAATCGGTTCTCGGTGGATTTCGTTACATCGAATTAACGACTCAAAACTGCCGACATAAACACCGCAAGCAAAGAACAAGCAAGCTCACATTCACATTCCACGCATTGTGTTAAATTCCGTTCGGCTGGCACGGAAGCGGAACGGTGAAACGGACACCGAATTTGCATTCTGACCCCCCACACAGGGCGCCTATTAATGTGCGTTCCCGTCGTGTAAGGGGGAAAGGATTTCGGAATCACCCCGAGGCGTCTCTTCTCTTAAGGGAACCGTTGTCGATGTCACCGTTTTATGATGTTTTTCATCATCACACCGTTAATGACCCGTGCAGGGCGTCCGCGACAACCACGCTACTTATTTAATGTTGTTTTTTACTCTCACTCTCTCTATCTCTCTCTCGTCGGTAGGTTCCGATTCCGCAACAAAAAAACAACGCCGAGTGACAAAATCAAGCCCACGAGTGATATCGGCACGAAAGCCGATAATAAATTAAATGCATGTTTCCTGTTTTTCTTTTCGTTTCCGTTCCGTTCGTTCTCCCAGGGCTTGTTCGAGCCATTCTCCCGCAAAAGCCAAAGTCCGTCCGTCATGTTGTTTTTGCTTCTCGTTTATTACTATTTTCTTCCGCCGTAAAAGCGTTCCGGCACATTTGGGGGCGCTTTTTTGTGCCTTTTGTAGTTTTATTAATTCTCGATTTGACTCGTTGTTGTGTTGTTTGTTCGGGCAATACATGATAAACGCATTGAGTGACAGCGAGTTGACATTTTTGACTGGTTTTCGAACGCCAGCCGCGGAACCCGCTCGCTGCATCGCGTTGGTGCGGCCGGGGGTGAGAAATAAATTCAATTTAGCATATTGATCGTATCGCGGGCCAAGCTCACCTGTCATCTGTGGGACGCACCGGATGGTCGTATTAGTGACATTTGCCGTACAGTTCCGTGGCCATAACGACGCCTAACGCATTTAAATTTTGGCGTTTCAATTGCATTTTTTTTCTCTACTGCGATTGCTTTGAAACTGTCAGCTCCATATGATGGAGGCTTTATTTTCATAGATAAAATTAAGTGTTTTAAATAACCCCCATTTTTCACCTCCAATCGTATGTTATCTGCACCACAAAGCTCGCAGTGGGGCATACATTTCAAACTATCGTACTGTTTGCCTTTTTAACGTTGAATATTTCGCCTAGAGATATGCAATCTGCATTGCACAAGCCTTTTACCAACCATATCTCAATTTTGATGCCAAATGTATATCTTCTTGGCCGATTAGTTCCTTCAATTATCGCTAATAATGCCCTCATAAAGCGTTTGATGAGCAGATTGCATACTTCTGGGCTGATAATGAAGGTTGCGCCTGTGGGTATGCAATCCTATTCCTGACTATCGAAAACAAGACATTACAGCACATTTCATTCGTTTTTTAACAGATCCCAGAGTTACACGAAATCGTTTCACCCAAGTTTCAAGAATTCATGAACTGCCAATTTCCACGAGCGACTTCCACACTCCGTTTAAAAGGTCAAATTGAATACTTCCGATGACGAAATTGTATAGACTTGTGCGAATTCATGTTTTGAACGACACATAATGTCCACTTTAAGAATGGATGGAACGTTTCTAGATTGGTCGAAACGAGTGCATATTAATAGCGGAACTGTTCAAAAATAGCATTTCGAAAATAAGAGGAAGCATCATAAAGGGAGAAAATCATGAAAAGATACACGCGTTCGTATCGAAAATTCTTATACATTAAGGTATAATCGCCACCTTGAGTTTGGCAGCCAACAGTTGAATTGCATCCAAGCTCTTAGTTTCTTTGAAAAACTTTCCATTCCTTTTCTTTATCTGTCTCAATCCTATTCACCCAGCACCCGAAAACGTTGTGTCACAACTCTTCCACAATCCGGTGCGGTGCCAGCATCGAAAGCACATCACACCTACTCCCCGAAACGACCGTCTACGTGATACACACCGCCTCACAGTAGGCTGCGGATCCGTTTACAGGCCGAGCGCTCGCTTCTTTGTGCAAACAGAGCAGCCACCGGCCGGATCGAAGCAACCACCGCAAGGGGAGGGGTGAGTGCGCAATGCAAAGAGAGCGCCTTGTTGGTGGTGGTGGTGGTGGTGCCGAATATAACGAAACCAATTATTCCACTTTAAATAGTCCGATAGTTAAAATTTAATTAAGCGAACACTACATTGAATTTCGCATCCCACCGCAAGGCGCACGCTAAGCCCGACCGGGCGTGGGTGGTGTGGGTTTTATTCGCGCCGCTCACCGGTCGGAAGGGAGGGAGATTCAATTGCTTTGTTAT
Source organism: Anopheles dirus (assembly GCA_000349145.1). Taxonomy (NCBI): domain Eukaryota; kingdom Metazoa; phylum Arthropoda; class Insecta; order Diptera; family Culicidae; genus Anopheles; species Anopheles dirus. Next base: position 728,139 of record KB673035.1, read on the forward strand.
GAAACGATTACAGTGCTGTGCGCAGTTGGCGCCGCAGCCGCGCGTGTTCGTTCGTTTGCGGCACGACGAAAGCGTGCCCAACACATATGCACCGAATAGGTGGGTTTTGTTTCGAGAAGCACCGCTTCAACGCTGCGAAACATGTCCCCATTTCGGGAGGTATTTGTCCCGCCCGTGGCCGTGTGTTTTTCCGGGCGAGTTTCCAAAAAGTTCGATTCTATTATTTCGGACACACCGGAGCAGGAACACGTACCCGGGTTTGTTTCTTCTGCGGTTCCCGTCGCCCTTGCCACTGCCACTCCCCACTCGCTTCCCACCCAAGCCAAACAAGCCATAATCGCCCTGCAAAGCTGACCTTTCCGGAGCTGGAGGTGCAAATGGGTTGGAAAGCGCACGTATGAGCTTTCTTGCACGAGCCGCAGGAAAGAGTGTATCCGGAGGAGCCGTATTAAAGTTATGCTCAAACCGCACAAACACACACACACACACACACCCTCACAGCAATCCGATACACCGGTAAGCTTCGACCAAAAACTCAATCGACCGGCGCGAGACCTGGGTTTTGGGGTTTGGGAAGCTGCTGCGCTGCTGCTCAAGCACCGGAAACTGTCGAGCTTCATTCAAATTGTATGAGATCACGTAGGTTGTATCGAGCTCCGACTCTAACCACAGCCAGAAATAGCCACGGCAAGAGGCGAAAGAAAGAAAGAAAAAAAATGCCACAAATGGGAAAAAGGGCCCGGCGAATGGTTTTAATAGTCAGTGTGGGAAATTAGCGGCACCGGCATTGGTTGGATTTCGCGTGGCGTTGCGCTTTCACGCGTTCACGCGAATGCAGCGCTCCACCCGTGGCATTGCGGCACACGCACAAGGTGTGCAGGTGAGCAGACGGTGTAAGCGCTTTTATGAAAACCTCAGCCCTCAGCCCGACCCGGCTTAAGCGACGTCTTTGTGACGCGCGTCTTGCAGCGCGCGAAACAAAGCGAACCGTCCCACGTGGGTTGAACATTTAATTAGCAAATAGCTGGGTGGTGCAGCGCGCCCGGAGACGGATGGTTGATGAGTTCCAAGTTCGGTGCCGGCTCGGGGCTGTATGGGGATGATGATGATGACACCCGCAATAAGGTAATCGCACGAGACCCTCTCACTCCCGCTCGACACTCCTGCATAGTTTCGCAGGAACGCAGGGTTTCTCCGTTGCGCTTGCACTGTTTTGCACAATTGTAATACTTAAAGAACATTTCACGAAAGTACGGGTTCGAACCCATATAAGAGTGTGTAAATGGTAAAAGCATGGGGTTCCATTGAATTGTAAACTGAATAGAATAGAATAGAATAAAATAGAATAGAATAGCATAGAATAGCATAGAATAGAATAGACTAGAATAGAATAGAATAGAATAGAATAGAATAGAATAGAATAGAATAGAATAGAATAGAATAGAATAGAATAGAATAGAATAGAATAGAATAGAAT